>JAWPHD010006033.1:0-151696 GCA_037043455.1 Cyrtodaria siliqua
TAGTTGTTTTCAGCATCCAATATGTTCGTCTAGCATAGATCAGCATGCATGTACGACTTGAAGCCTCGATTTATGAGAAAAAATTGTAGTTTATCCGCCAGATAAATCAACCTTGCATTCAAAAACCGTAGTTGACCATACATAGTATATGTTTTTAATTATTTTGATTAGATCTACGTTTTCTTTCAATTCCTTCATTAGGTTTCGTTCAATTCAATATCATTTAATATCTATACCATGCTGTTATAAATTATCCATCTGTTTTTATACAGTGATGCTATGCAGTTGCATATTTTAGGAGACTTTGACCTGTAAATTCAGGTCAGCATGCTGCTACGACTGTCTACAAATACATAACTCAAATTTTCTCCCTGGGAGAAGTATTTGGGGCTTTAAGAGAGAAGAAAGAACGTTACCGTATATCTTTGACACATGTTACTTTTGCAATTAAATAAGAGACATCCATACTAATTCGTTATCCCAGTACAAAGGTTCCAAAACATATTATATGTCAGAATACGAAGTTACTACGAGATTATATAGCATTAATAACTTAAAGGGAATGTAGAGACACAGCCAAACAAGCTGTATTATTGAGAGTTCTGAAAAACTTGGAAAAAGGTGAAATAATTATCAAAATCGGATGATAAACAAAAAAGGTATGACCATGTATAAGTTGTTCTATAACGGATATGGGAGCTGCCATTTTCGAGAACTATGACGTCATAGTTCCATATTAGCATATATGAAATATTGATAAATATCATTTAAAACAAAGATAATCACCGCAAATGAATGCAAATCTTTTCACTGGTCATATAAAGCATTATTGCCATTAAGTATGACATATTTGTCATACAGTTGCTGTCATTTGCCCCTATAAATCAGTAAATTTTCATATTTAAGAAATAGAACATCGTTTACTGTGAATTATCGTTTAATATATCACGGTTTGGATTTTAATTGTAAACAATAATTTCACTGGCCCTTCGGGCTCGTGAAATTATTGTTTACAACTGAACGACAAACCGTGATATATTATAGATAATTCACCGTAAACGATGTTCTATTTCTTTTCTAATACCCTAAAATGCGAAAATAACGCACACATCTGAAATCTTTCGCATTGCTTTGCTTACTCTCCTAACGTTGCATACGTTACAATGCACAATGCGCAATGCTTATTCTCCTTACGTCGCAAAAATTACAGTGATATATCGTTCAATATAACGAGGTATTTTAAACTAGACTATATAGTGCGGGTGTATTAGAATTATAAATATTCCATATATGGTGATTTAGGACCGTGATGGCATAGCTCTCAAAATGGCCGCTTCCATATTCATTTCAACAGAAATTTAAAATAATCATATCTTCTTTGTTTATAATCCGATGTTAATCATTCTTTCACCCTTATTCAAGTTTTTCAGAACTCTCAATAATAAAGATGGTTTGGCTGTGACGCTACATTCCCTATGATCTTTACATAAATCATTTACGAGAATCATCCAGTTGCGATTTTGGTTTTCTTTTTAACTTTAACTTTAATTCATTTCGTACACAACGGCTTCGTTTATTTCAATAACTCGTGCATTTTTCACATTAAATACATTTCTGTTTGGTATATTTGCTATATAAAGATAAATACAGATAATCACACGTTTCGAATCAGTTCAGAAACTGAGAGGTTTCGCCTAGCAGTTCTTGCTGATTTATCCTCATCATTTATCCTCTTCGTTCGAATTCGACAAAATCTCACATCTACTCTTCTTTTTCCTTAGATGTCTGTTTTTCTCATCGCCTTTGCTCGAAGCATGATGATGTTGTATAAGTTATGTATATTAACCAGTAAATGTATCATCTTTATGTGTAGGGAAGGACATTAACTAATGTTTTTAGAACATTTGCAATTATCTATTGACAATAAAATATATTTAAATTACACACACTAATTATGTTTCTAAGTTATAGAGTCAGTATTGTTTTATGGTCTCCACTGTCGTTATTTATAAACGTTTCTTGTTTTGTAATACTTATACAAGACTGATAGACCAAAACGAGGGCAATTTTGTCGAAGCTCCAAAAGTTCGCATAAAACAAAAAAGCGATGGCATAATAACCAAGCGTTATCTGACTCCTCTGTCGTTTAACGATTGATTTTCCGAAAGCATACACCCTTCACTAATAAACTTTAACAGGAAAGTGTCATTATATCTTCACAAATGTGAAATACTATCATTAATATGGAAGACCTACCAGTTATGCCGCGTAATGTGGTCTCTAAAAGCCAAGGGAGCTTTCAGGCAGAGATAGTTATAGCATTACAGATCATAATTGCATAAATCAGAGATGGAGCATTAACACCGGTTTTCAATTTGTTAGTTCCACCGTTCCCAATACAACAAGAGGATAATAAACCGATACAGACTCACCATTTGGAATGCACATCATACGCCGTTCAAGATAATATAGATTAGTGTTACCGTAAGTTTCACCAAACAAAAACAATCTACGAAATATTCATATAGTAGTATACAGTAATTGTATGTATATGTCGATGCTATGCATCTGTTTAAATCAGCTTGCCCCATGCGCTGCTGTTCTTAATTATTTTGACATTGCTTTCAAAATTTATGAAAATATGTACTGATATTTCAAAGGGAGCCAGTTATGCTTCTCTAGGTTGAGTCTGTTAATGTTCTGCTCCGTAAGGAATTTTAGGTATATACTGTATACATGTACTCGTATGAATGTTACTGGTGTATTATTGAGAGTGCTGAAAAACCTGGAAAAAATATTATTGGTGTATTATTGAGAGTGCTGAAAAACTTGGAAAAAATAATTATCAAAAGCGGATGATAAACAAAAAAGATATGACCATGTAAAGGTTGTTCTATAACGGATATGGGAGCCGCCATTTTGAGAACTATGAGGTCAGTGTTCCATAATAGCATATATGAAATACTGATAAATATCATTTAAAACAAAGATAATCACTGCAAATGAATTCATATCTTTTCACTGGTCATATAAAAGATTATTGCCAAGTTCATGCAGACATTGTATCTGGCTGTCATTCTTATCATTGACCATAAGTACCTTGCTTCTTTGATTAACAATATTTCAAAAACTACATAAAACAAGGCCAGCAGTTTGTTGATACCAGTGGCAACTTAAGAATAATACACTTCTTGCTGAGTATACATCTGATATTTAAAATAACCGTCACAAAATACCCACATGGCCGTCCCTCATTGAGAATTCGATTTTGCCTCCTTTTGAATTGCTAAATTAAAAACAAATTATTCTCTATAAGAATTGATTTATTTCCTTCCTATCCTACTGTCTACTGTATCATAATTTACACGTTGTTAGCATTTTGAAATAAAATATGTCTACGCAAATAAGAGGATATGTATAATAAAAGCACAGACATTGAACGAAGTCGAAAAATACCATTACGAATTTCCGTTTTGTGTCGCCTATTGCCAGATTGTGAACGGTAGTTGAATCTAGGAGACAAAGTCCGTATCGAATGTACCGATAATGAAGTCACGAAAATGTCAAAATTTATGACGATAATGTGTTTTATAACGTGCATAATCTTTCAGAGAAATACGATTATAGGTTTCCCTGAAGGCTGGGAAAAGTAGGACTTGTGTCAGTTGACGTATGGCTCGACACGTTCCTGCAGCGGGAAGTCTTCACGGAGTTTGCCATGTGCCCCAAGCTGGATTATGAGCCAGTTAGGTCAAAACAAAATGTCATTACGTTCATATGTCAGAAATGCATCATCCATTTGCGTTCGTATATTGGCTGGTGTCCCAAAGTGAAAGAATATTAAATATAATATGTTTTTGAAGTGTGTTTTTTATCAAAATGCTACAATATTTTTCCTGCATTAGATCTGATATTAAGTTCTGTATTTGCACTAGTGAATATTCGATGACAATATGATTGTGTTCTCTTCTCAATGCTCGCCTGTTTACATTCAAAAACCATACAAGAAATATAGAATTTGTAAACAGCTTTCAAGTAATGAACTACTTTCAATTTTATTTCATAATATAATTAAAAAGATTTAAAGGGAGTCTTAAAAGAAATAAAAGAAAAAAATAGAGGAATTCGAAGTGACATCAGTTTAATATCTGTGCTAACCATGTTTTTGTCTTAAAAATACTACCTGTTAATTGTTGCTCAGTATGCAATATATTGTGCTAATTGTCATGTTCATAAATGTGAATGTAACTAAGAAACGAATGTGTAACCATCTCAAATGTGTCATGTTCATAAATGTGTATGTAACTAATAAAAGAATGTGTAACCACCTCAATGTATAGGCGATGCTATTTGTGCTGAATATTTCTTTCGCGTTTTAATGAAACTGAATATTTCTAAAATCAGGTTGACGTGTAAAAAACTTAAACTCGCGGAGAATTTCAATGTATATTATACACATGGTGTCATTATCTTTATATCCACAATATGATGAAAGTATTAATTTCGATTTCAAAGTATGTTAATACCTGAGGAAGGTTGATATTGTCAAATACAGTTCTCGTATTTATAGAGACAACATCCAAACACATCTTGTTATAATGTGTAAACTTTTATCCTATGCGTCAAAGGTACTACAATGATAATACTAAGAAAGAGTTATGTTTCTGAAATCAGACTATATAAATCATTATAATAACCAGACTTTGCAAATCATTATAATATGTTCTTATATATATTTACTTGTTTATACACCCGTTGGTGGGCATTTGTTGATTTACATTTATACATAGTTTATATTACTACCATATCATCCCTTATTTGTAAATAGTTTTATCTTTATATATTTACATTAATTTTTATATACTACTTCATTTCTTCAGCTTTCATCAGTTTTTGTGTACAATATGACTTATTTTGTGTCGACGTGCCGTAGAGTGCTGTCTAATTTCAGTGTGGTTTGTCAGTCTGTAAGTCACATGCTGACATATGACACAAGCTAACACGATTATAACATTTATATGCACAGATGTGATATGATTTTCTTCTCGTGAGACGTCAGTTAGTGCACTAAAATTACTGCGTCTCTTTTTCCCCAAATGCTGTGGGAGAACCGTACACGTTTGTATGTACAACTTATACAACAAGCAGGATTGTTTGCACGTTTTATGGTGTGTGTACCGTTTTATAAACTTGAACCTGCTTTTTCCTTACGCTATCTTATATACCTGTTTTCTATTCCTATGGAAAGCTGCATTGTGCCGTCTTGCAGGCTCAATGTCTGTTTGAATAGTCTTGACCTTAGTCAGTGCTAACCTGGAATATTTAAATATGTATGCATTGATATGTAACAGCATAGTGCATCGATATGTACATCCATGCACGTGCATCGACTATGTACCTCCATGCACGTGCATCGACTATGTACATCCACGATGGGTACGTACCACTGTACTATTTCACATAATTATGTAATAAAACAAATGCATGCCTACATCAGCAAAACCAATCAGAGATAAGCGTTCCATTTGCATCCTATCCCATAAAGCAAAACAAACTATATTGATATACAATGATTTGATCTTCTTTCAGATTCGAACGAATTGTACGTTTGGGGAAATGGCAACAGCGGACAGTAAGTATATGGTTGTGACTCTTTATTTAATCAGTTGATATAAAAGCTTTGTTATCTAAATCGAAATGAACGATAATAAAAACGTCTATCCAGTATTCAACTAGCGTACTACCGTCTTGCAACTGCGTTCCAATATGTATCGAAGAGTTCTAGTCAATTGCATATAAGCGGACCAGTGAATTCCAGCTGGGTGTGCAGTGTAAGCTTGTTATGTAATCAAGAAAAACAAGCGAGCACACAGGTTGAAAAAATGAATGTTGTACCCCAGCGTTAGGTAGAGTTAACCGTCATTATGTATACACTGCAGCCAGTTAGTATTTCGTCTGCTTCAAAATAAAGGTTTCAGCACTCTGACCAATCACTGATCTTATTTTTTACAGGTACAGCTATTAATAGATGCACCAAATTCAAAATTTGACTTTAGGAATAAAAGTTTTGTTCTAGAAAGTATGGAAAATAAATGTATTATATAATTATTTTGATAATGTTAAATGTATTTACATGCACAATTTTATGGTTTTTAAAAATGCTTTATTATTTAGAAATTTGTGATTAAACCTCTCTGAGCAGCATAATGCATAAAATGATCAGAAAAGTTTCTCTGGGGCCATTTAGGATTTTTATACTCAACCCTGGCCTTTAACGTACATGACGTTGGTGCACTGTACAGAATGCAGTGCAAAATATAAATGTTATTGATATTTCTTATGTAATAACTTGTAAATTTATCCCTAGTAACTTTAACATTCTGAGATTAAATAACACGATGATAATATATGATGCACATCTGCATGTGGTATGATCGGCGTCTTCGGTGAGAGTTGATGATCATCAAAAGTCTCCTATAAGGGTTGAAGATATATTGGTCATCCAGTGAGGTTTGATGGCGGAACAAACCGCCTCCTTCACAACTTTCTGACCCTGTCTAGGTACGGGAACCGTCTCCACGGCTCATAACGTTATGGTTTACACCCACATGGAGTATGGTGTCCAGATGGGTTAGACTGTAACGATACACACTTTTAGCCGCCGGTTCAAAAAGCAAACAATTATCTTATACAATAACATTACACATTATACAAATCACTAAGATAATGTGAACAATTCTCATTTGGTGGTGTTATCAATGTGATATATATGCTGCTGGTATATTATACTACTATTCCTACTTTTGCTACATGTGTATCATTATATAGACGTTATAGATCCCAAGTTAAACAAATACACGTAACATATCAGTTATAGATCCCAAGTTAAACAAATACACGTAACATATCACGCCATCGTGTAGATAGAGCCACCTTATGGTTCGATGTTAAATCTTACGCATATTAAATATAAACTTAACACCATTAAAAGTGCAACTTTCTTTTATTTTGTGTTTATTTCCAAGATCGACTGTAGTGTTATGGACATGTTAGAAATTAGCCACATTCCCTATAAATCTGGTGACCGATCAAATTCATGTATCGAAAGAAGTAAAATGGGAATTATGCAAGCGATCTTGGCGACATTTTAATTAAAAATAAACACAAAATAAAAAAAACGTGCGCTTTTAATGGCGTTAAGTATATAATATTGTCCCTATCTCCAATATAGTTAATGCAATATGTCACCTCTGACTAACATATATATCTACTAACTAAACATATTGTTTGATAACATGTACTGCATCGGAAGTAAAGCAACATTACAATAAAAGATGACTGGCTTCATGAAAACAAGTCGGTATAATAAAATCATTCATCATACCTCAGAGGGCTGGCGTGGCGCAGTCGGTAGCGCGGCGGATTTGTAACCGGAGGCCCTCCGTGGTGCAATCCTCCGTGGTGCCACTGAGTTCCGTCGGTGTGTTCTTGGGCAAGACACTTTCCCCTAGCCTCGTCCGTCGGATGGGGACGTAAACCGGGCGGTCCCGTGTATCGGTCTATCCTCCGAGCACGTTAAAGAACCATAGGAATCTATTCGATAATAAGAGTAGGGCAGGTTCCCCGATTCCTATGTATCCTTCCCCACTCTCTCTGGGACGGCTCTAAATAACCTATACTGTGTTGATGAGCCGTTAGGCGGCATTCAATTTATCATATTTCAAAAGCCTGTGAAAACGCCCATTTCGACAAATCAGACTGTCTAATATCAGAATGATGATTTTTCCAAATGCAGACAAGAAAACCAGTCAATTCATAGCATACATCCCAGTTCAAACCTATTGTTCACGCTTTCCACGACTTGACCAGTGAAACAACCGACCTTTGATATCGAACACAAAAGGACCCTTACACAATTTTGCCACTTTGTCAAGGTGAAACATAAAATAATACATACTGAAAAGGAGATCCCTTGGAAGCAACAAACACAAAGAAGAGAGAAAAGTAGCAGACTCGGTTTTATTGAGTCTGTTCGTGAGAGGTAATTATAAGACGCAATACCTCTCACGCCTCCTAACATCCTAGCACCGGCTTAAGCGATATTATACCTTAAATCAACACAGAATGGGCTCGATGATCCCAAAGGTCTAGTAAATAATGACACTACTGAGTTGTAGTATTTGTAGTAGTAACTATAATAAATTAACGCGCGTATAAACTTTGTTTATAACCCTCAGACATTCTGGCTTAAACCGGCCTTCCCGTAAAATCGTGCAAATGATGAACATAATTCGAAAGAACAATGGGAACAGAACACAAAGTGTCAATCAGTACGACACGTGAACTGTACAGACAAAACGCTCTGCACGATACCATGTTGTGACAATAAGCATGCTCTGCTAGCGTACTAGCTTTCAATTATACTGCACACACATGCTCGTACGCATACTTAGCAAATAGAGGATTTGACATGAGTACTAATTCATTATTGAATTTATTAAACGAGTTGGCAAAATGATATAATGCGAGGCTCTTGCCGAGCATTATATCATTTTGGTAAGGAGTTTAATATATTTAATAAAGAATGGGAACGAATGTTAGATTCTATTTATCACATAACTCACATATCGACTTTTATTGCATTTTGCCTGTCGCTTTAACACGCGAAACCGACATAAACCGTGGGAATGGGATCATAGTCATTATCGATTTTTTTTTGACAGCGCGTACTGGCTTATTTGCATACTTATATAACTAGTGGTATATCGAAAGTTATTCCACTCTCACACCGTAAGTTATGCGATAAACTCGTCTATTGTATTTAATCTCCAGTAGTACAGAGCAAATTGAAAAAAATGTCTCCCAAACTATGATGTTTTTATTGAACATCTGAAAAGATATAAACACCTGGAATTATTCTCATCATTTATGTACTCTGTACCAAAATCTAATGCCATAAAGGTGAGATGGAACATGATTAGAGAACTGTTTAATTAGGATAGTCAAGTAAGATTACCCCTTTTGGTATATCTAGGTATATGTATGTGTGTATGTATGTATATGTATGTGTATATATGTGTGTATATACATGTATATATGTATATATGTATGTATATATATAAGTATGCATAGTAATATTATTATTATTTTTTTTTAATTTTTTTTTTCAATCACCACTTGGGTGACCCGTTTATTCTCCCCGTAAATAGGTGTGTGATGGGTCGGGGAGGACCATCCCACCGCACACCTTACAAATATAATGATATATATCTTAATAATTCCTGAAGATTCATATGAGCACCAAGTACAAGCATATTATCATTATTAATTAAAATGTAAACAAATAGTTATACTACATGTTGCAATAGATGCAGTTAATATTTTTATTATTAAGGGGAAGTATTTTAGCATGTTAAACAATAGAAAAAATTTTAGTGAAGATCTAAGTTTTCTTACTCTGTATGCTAACCCCCATGCAGCACCTCACAACAGGAAACATATGAGCATTGATTAAAATGATATCAACTTTAAAAGTGATGCGGTCTTGGTTCAGCTAAATTGGCCTATGTAAACACTTTTTATTCAGATATTATTATCTTTTATCCCATTATTTGGTGAATATTTCATATAGTGAATTACAAAATTTTACAAAAACTCATTTTGTAATAAGTTTATTTTAGGAAGGTTCGAAAATATCTTTGTATTTTTGCCAGTTTTGGTAGAAAGGTTCTAGATTGTTGTTCATAATGGCTATTTCTTTAAGTGTTTTATAACAATACACAAGTCTGTTTTTGAAGGCTGCTATAGAGAGTGGTGTATTTAGGCGTTTAGAAGAAAATATATAGTACTTGATTTCAAGTATTACACTGAGATCAGCTGTAGACATATTATTACCAATGTTAAAAATAAATAACTCCTCAGTGAATGGAATTAAAACACTTTTAGTGTATAACCAATTATATACTTGATGTAAAAAGTTCTGTGTATCAGGACAAGACCATAACAAATGGACCAATGTTTCTTCCTGGTGACAGGTGTGACATAGAGGGCTGTCTATTGCATTTATGGTATGCAAGATTTTTCTTGTAGGTAAAATTCTATGGATAATTCTAAGTTGAAACCACTGTAATGTAGAACTAGAGGTTGATTTGAAAGGTGCCATATACATTTCCTTCCATGTTTCTTGCTCTATGTTATAATTTTGTTCCCATTTAAGTTTAGAAGAAGGTTGTTCTGTATTTTTATTAAGTATATAGTAAAATTCTTTACTTCCTTTTGTTGTTTTTAAGAATGGTGTGATATTTAATGGCAGTGTTGGTTCGAATAATTTCTGAGTTATGTCCCTGTATGTTATCTTTTTGTTACCTGCCATGGATTTAATTGATGCTATAATTCCATTGAAAGTCATGAAATTTGTTTTAAGTTTATATATGGTACTAAATTCATCCAAGGAATACAAACGTCCATCAGTGTTAAAAAGGTCATTTATAAGATAAATTCCCTTGTCATACCATTCTTTTATAAAGAAGGTTTTACCTCCTATAACCAAGTTTGTATTATAATATAGTGGACTTGCCAGAAAATGTTGATTTGTTGATATAGTATTTTTTTCTATGATATTATAAAAAGCCTTTAAAACATCTCTCCAGAACATGTTTTTCATTGTAACTAATTTTTGCTGTATGTACCTCTTTCCAAAACAACATAATTTTTTAATATTGACAGTGTTAGTGACTATATGGTGCCACCCACTACTACTTGTATTGCTAATGAGTCGTTTTATCCATGATGCTTTTAACCCAAAGATAAAAGCTTGCAAGTTGGTCATATTTAAACCACCTTCAGAATATTGTTTGATTACGACAGCTTGTTTGATTTTTGCTGGACCTTCCCACAAAAATTCATATAAAATATTGTTGATAAGTTTAATCGTCGACTCATTTGGGTTGGGGAGAGACATAAATAAGTGATTGAGTTTTGGTATTAATAAAGTTTTAATGACCGTTATTTTTCCAAGAGGAGTTAGGTACCTACGTTTCCAAAGCTTAATGTGATTTTTTATTGTTAGTATTTTATGATTATAATTTATGTCAATCATTTTGTTTAAGTCTACATGAAAATTAATTCCTAAAAGTCTAAATTCATTTTTTCCCCATGATAATTTCCATCGTGTTTTAATTGTTTCTGAACTAAATCTTTTTTTTCCTATCCAAACAACTTGAGTTTTGTCGAAATTTACTTTAAGGCCTGAAATTTCTGCATAATAAGATAGTACATGAAGTGTTTCATTTAAAGAAATATCCGTTCCATCCAGAAGAATTGATGTGTCATCGGCATATTGTGATAATTTATGTTCCTTTTTGTTAATGGTTATTCCTTTAATTTTTGTATTATTTTTAATCATTATTGCTAGTATTTCTGCACATAAAATAAAGATATATGGCGAGATCGGATCACCCTGACGGCAGCCGCTACCGATTGAAAAAAATGAGGATAAATGCCCTCCGAGGTTAACAGCTAATTTTGCTTTATGGTAAAATAATCTAATCCATGATATTAGAGAATTACCAAATTTAAAATACGTCAAGACTTTATAGATAAAAGACCATGATAAAGAGTCGAATGCCTTTTCAAAGTCAACCAACAATAGAAGACCTACTATATCTTGCTCTTCTGTGAATTGCATGATATCATATATTAAACGAGTATTTTCACCAAGATATCTCCCTGCAATAAAACCAGTTTGACTATCATTAATAAGTTTAGGTAATACAGCTTTAAGTCTGTATGCTATGGCTCCTGAGGCTATTTTATAGGCACAATTGAGTAGAGATATGGGTCTGTAATTTTTTAAAAATTGTCTTGGCTTGTTATCTTTTGGAATACAAGTTATGACTCCTTCTGTCTGAGTTAGTGAAAGTTCCCCTTTTGTGTAACCATAATTGATAGCTCGAACAATAAAATGACCAATTTTTTTCCAAAACACTTTAAAGAAGTCTGCTCCAAAGCCGTCGTTCCGGGTGAACGGTTATTATGCATGGATGATAGAGAACGGGATGCTTCTTCATATGTTAGAAAGCCATCCAGAGATTTTGATTCTTGTTCATTAAGGGTTGGTACTTTGAAGTTAAAAAAATCTTGATTGAGATCAACATTATTTAATTCTGAGTCCTTGTTGGAATACAAGTTTTCATAAAATGATTTTGCTTCATCCAAAATTTTAAATTGATCAGTTTTAATAGTTCCATCTTCTTTTTCAATTTTTGGGATAATTTTACTAGTGAAATTATGGGATTCTAAATTACAGAAAAATTTACTTGGCTTTTCTCCTTCTTCAATTATATTTGCACGTGACCGAATTAAAATTCCATTCATTTTTATTTTTCGCAGTTTCTGAAGTTCATCTTTTAACTGTTGAAGTAAGGCGGTCTTACTAGGTGTCAGATCATTTTCTATTATTTGAATTTGTTTTATAAGGGTTTTTTCTAGTTCATCATTTTGCTTCTTTTTGTAGCTTGAGTAAGAAATTGACTTTCCTCTAAGTTCCATAAGTAAAGTATCTAAAAAGAGCTGATCATTTATCACAAACTGTATTTGGTCATTTGGCAAATTATCAATATTTTCCATATTATAGACAGGGCACGCATACTGACTTTTAATATCAGTTATTTTGTTGTTAATGGTTTGTAAATAGTCTAAATCCTTTAATAGGGAATTATTGTGCTTCCATAAGGGTTTGCCTTTCACAAATTGTGTAAAGCTACAGTTTAGTATTGTCATAGAGTGATCAGACCTATAGCTGGTATCAATTATACAGTTATTTATAAATGAAAGAAGGGAGTCAGAAACCAAAAAAAAATCAAGTCTAGCTTGTTTAAGAGGTCTTTTTTTGCGCCATGTATACCTTCTCAGGTCAGGGTGAGATTCTCTAAAAGGGTCAATTAAATTGTTTTCATACATAATGTCTAACACTGTTTTTTGTGCATTTTTGTTGTTAATGTGTTTATAATTATAGTAGTCAAGCTTGGTATCTTGGACTAAATTAAAATCACCACAAAAAATAAGATCAGTATTTTCATAATCTTCCACTTTTGAGATGATATTTCTAAAAAAAGAAGGTGAATCTTGATTTGGGCCATAAAGATTGATTAATGTAAACCTTTTGGTATCCACAGATACGTCTATAATAAGAAAATTCCCTTCTGGGTCTGAAATATAATTGTGGATTTTGAAGTCTAATTCTTTACTGAATAGAACGGCTACTCCTCTAGCATTTGATTTTCCAGAGCTAAAAACACATTCACTGCCCCATTGTGCACGAATCAAATTCTCTGTTGCCGATGTTGAATGTACATCTTGTAAACAATATATTTGACATTTCTTAGATTTAATGTAATTAAAAACATCTAAGCGTTTTTCTGCCGACCCAAGACCTTGGCAATTAACAGATAATATTTTCACATTAGTCATTTACATAAATTGAAAAACAATGTGTGGTGGGCATGGAGGTAACACCAGAGTACAAAAAGAAAACTAAGTAAATGCAGCATTCAAAACTTTTCTGCATGTCTACTAATCTAAGTGTAGTGCATATATAATGACAATTCAGCACTTATAAATCAGTCTTATTCTATTAAAAGAGGTTTATAATATAGGAAAACATGAAAAAACGGTAATGGCAAAGAGGTATCTATGTCATATTGTAAACCATTCAAATATTAATAATCGCTCAAATAATCAATGAATGAATCAATCAGTGGATCAATCGGTCATTCAGTCAATCAATCAAATAATCAATGGATCAATCAGTCATTCAGTAATCAATCAATCAATCAGTCAATCAATCAGTCTATCTATTTACAATCAATTAATCATTCAGTCAATCAATCACTCTATCAGCCACCCAGTAAATCAGATCAAATGACCAATCCATTAGTTATCAAATCAACTAATCCATCCAAAATAAGAATAACGACTTTTTTTTAAAAATCTGATTTAAAGAAGAGTAAAAATAATTCCATGAGATATTATACAAAAAGTATTAAAGATGTTTCATATGTTTTATAGAAAGCATTTAGGGTAAATAATTGAATTACTTTATTAATTTAAATATTTTGTATATGAAGACCAGGATAACTTCGATGAATTTAATGCGTTATTATAAGTCATTACAAAATTAAAATATTAATAAACAAATATGAGTTAACTTTTATCTTTAAAAAATAAAAATGTATTAACAATAATAATAAATAATATACGGCATTTCTGACATAATAAGGAGAAGAAAAGAAAAGAAAAGACAAATCATGCAAACTCTGACAACTCTGACATGTCTATGCTGCATGAAACGATATGTTATTCTATGCTCAGTACTTGATATATACGCATATATATATAGAGCTGTCATATATTTTGTGAAAAACTGAGGTTTAAAAAAGAAAAAAAAAGAAAGAAGTAACAGTCCCACCCCCACAGCCTCCACCTCACCACACATACACATACTCATGTACACATACATGTACATTTACTAGAGGGAAACATACGTATTCATGCATACATCTCCACACACTCCACACATGTGACAGTGTACATAATATAGACCTACACATATAAACAACTGTACTCACCAAACTGTAGTTTTTATAATCCCAAATGGAAACATAATAAGTAAGCTACACAATTGGGTCAACTTATCAATAATTATATGTTCATATGGTCACTCTGTCACTCAAAGTATTGTAACTGTAAAACATGGTCCGAGTCTTACTTTGTTCTCTAGGTAGCATAATTACCTGCTTAGTTACAAATCAAATTATTATGTAACGGCAGATTCAGGTGAAGGGTGCAAGGATTTAACTGTCTAAGTGTTCAATATCATGAAACAATACATGTATTTACACACATGTATCCATAGATTTAATGATTAATCACATCACTGATATTGTCAAACATGTCAAATTTGTGGCGTCTTCCAGATGTAGTTTTCCCATAGACAGACCCGTTGAAGTACCATGCCTGTTCGATGGAATCATGGGCAGTGAGACGTCTGATGAGCTCTGCGTTGTGCTTGGTCACGTCATCTACTAGGCGGTGTCCCATGCCTTTGAATGTTGATCTCAATCGCATGATTTTGGTATTTTCGGTGTTGTTCGTCAATTTCATCAAGACAGGCTTGGGGTGCCCTGCCTTTCCAGGGATTCTGTGAATGGCCAAGATCTTAGTGGGGTTGATGGTGATTCCCTGTTTTTGGAATAAATTTGTAGCAGAGGCGAAAAGGTCATCTTCTGCTTCATTTTCTTTCTCTATTATGTCCATTATCTTAATGGTGTTCTTGCGAGAATACTGTTCGTTGTAATTTGCTTTTGAAAGAGCGTCTTTTGACCTGATTTCACTGTCCTCAATCTTTGTCTTTAAGTTTGAGAGTTGAGATTTACATGATGCCACTTCCTTTTTTAGGGTTGAGTTTTCACTTTGGAGATTATTAATTGTGTTTTCCAAGTGTTTGGTTTTTTCTTCTACCTTCATGGTAATTGTCATTTCCATGTTTTCATTTAACTCCGATATAATCTTGTGGATGGTGGATTTAATAAACTGTTCCATCTCATCTTTTTTCAGAATATTTTTGAGATCATCCCTCACTGATTTTACATCATCTGATAAGCTTTCTAGATGGTGATTAATTACTGTTATTTCCTCCACACTGGAGTTTGGGGACACTTCAGTAATCGGTCGTTTTGGTGGTGGTGGTCTAATGCCTGAGGAGGTGTTAGTTGTTCCTCCTTTTGCCAAGGTTTTGGCTGGCTTGACAAGATCTGTTTTTCCCTCATGTTTTCTCATTTTTCTGAATTTACTGTTAATCCCCACAACAATAGGTGTTTTCAGTTTAATCCGTAATCCTTTTATCAGGGGAAATGTCAAAACACACCGTTGTGTTTGGTTCAATATGATTTTTCCTTTGTTTGAGACAAAGAAAATTCACAAAATCTCTTGTTTTTTCAAAAATCAAGAATAATTTTCCATTTTTTCTTCACAATCTTGCTTATTGCATATTCATGTATCCATATGTCCAGAATTGTGAATATAGTGTCACTACAAAAGTGCTTGAATTATCCAAAAATATGCAGCAATTTAGCCTAAGAACATCACTGCTTATTAACCTTTTCACATTATATGTAATATTATTAGTTAATTTAGAATGTAGGTTTGTATTGACTTCATTTATTTCGTTTTTTTGTTTGTTTTTGCTCTTCTTGAAATTCATTTATCTTGACTGGTTTCTATTATATTTTCTTTCCGTTTAACATGTTTTACCAGCTATGTATATATTTGTGAAAGTAAGATTTTCGGTGGGTGCAGCTAATATAATCGTCACGTTGTTGTAGAGTCAATATAGCCGTCAAATTGTTGTACAGTCAATATAGCCGTCACATTATTGTACAGCTAATATAACCGTCACGTTGTTGTACAGTCAATATAGCCGTCATGTTGTTGTACAGTCAATATAGCCGTCACATTGTTGTACATTCAATATAGCCGTCACATTGTTGTACAGCCAATATAACCGTCACATTGTTGTACAGTCAATATTGCTGTCACATTGTTGTAAAGTCAATATTGCCGTCACATTGTTGTACCAATATAGCCGTCACATTGTTGTACAGCCAATATAGCCGTCACATTGTTGTACAGTCAATATAACCGTCACATTGTAGTACAGTCAATATTGCCGTCAAATTGTTGAACCAATATAGCCGTCACATTGTTGTACAGCCAATATAGCCGTCACCTTGTTGTACAGCCAATATAACCGTCACATTGTTGTACAGCTAATATAACATTCACAGTGTTGTACAGCCAATATAGCCGCCACATTGTTGTACAGTCAATATAGCCGTCACATTGTTGTACAGCCAATATAGCCGTCACATTGTTGTACAGCCAATATAACCGTCACATTGTTGTACAGTCAATACTGCCGTCACATTGTTGTACAGTCAATATTGCCGTCACATTGTTGTACCAATATAGCCGTCACATTGTTGTACAGCCAATATAGTCGTCACATTGTTGTACAGCCAATATAGTCGCCACATTGTTGTACAGCCAATACAGCCGTCACACTGATGTACAGTTAATATAGCAGTGACATTGTTGTACAGATAATATAGCCATCACATTGTTGTACAGCTAATATAACCGTCACGTTGTTGTACAGTCAATATAGCCGTCACATTGTTGTACAGCCAATATAGCCGTCACATTGTTGTATAGCCAATTTAACCGTCACATTGTTGTACAGTCAATATTGCCGTCACATTGTTGTACCAATATAGCCGTCACATTGTTGTACAGCCAATATAACCGTCACATTGTTGTACAGCTAATATAACATTCACATTGTTGTACAGTCAATATTGCCGTCAAATTGTTGTACCAATATAGCCGTCACATTGTTGTACAGCCAATATAGCCGTCAAATTGTTGTACAGCCAATATAACCGTCACATTGTTGTACAGCCAATATAGCCGTCAAATTGTTGTACAGCCAATATAACCGTCACATTGTTGTACAGTCAATATAGCCGTCAAATTGTTGTACAGCCAATATAGCCGTAACATTGTTGTACAGCCAATATAACCGTCACATTGTTGTACAGCCAATATAGCCGTCACATTGTTGTACAGTCAATATAGCCGTCACATTATTGTACAGTCAATGTAGCCATCATATTGTTGTACAGCCAATATAGCCATCATATTGTTGTATAGCCAATATAACCGTCACATTGGTGTACAGTCAATATTGCCGTCAAATTGTTGTACCAATATAGCCGTCACATTGTTGTACAGCCAATATAGCCTCCACATTGTTGTACAGCTAATACAACATTCACATTGTTGTACAGCCAATACAGCCGCCACATTGTTGTACAGCAAATACAGCCGTCACACTGCTGTACAGTTAATATAGCAGTGACATTGTTGTACAGTCAATATTGCCGTCAAATTGTTGTACCAATATAGCCGCCATATTGTTGTACAGCCAATATAGCCGTCACATTGTTGTACAGCCAATATAACCGTCACATTGTTGTACAGCTAATACAACATTCACATTGTTGTACAGCCAATACAGCCGCCACATTGTTGTACAGCAAATACAGCCGTCACACTGCTGTACAGTTAATATAGCAGTGACATTGTTGTACAGATAATATAGCCGTCACATTGTTGTACAGTCAATATAGCCGTCACATTATTGTACAGCCAATGTAGCCATCATATTGTTGTACAGCCAATATAGCCGTCACATTGTTGTACAGCCAATATAGCCGTCGCATTGTTGTACATGTACAGTCAATATAGCCGTCACGTTTTTGAATGCATGTACACTCACCGCTTCGTATGGTTACTTGGTTAGAATAAATATGCATTCATATTATGTATTACTATATATAATATGCATGCATTCGAAGCGAGTTTCGAAGCATAGACAAGTCTAAAAATAAAAATGTGCACCTTCAGTATACGTTAGTATTATTACAGATTGGGTTGTAACGACCTTGCTACCAAATATGAGCCATACAAGTTGTCACTATACGCCAACCAGTCGACTCCACCGCCCATAGCCGGGGTCGCCTGCGGTGGGAGACACACCATGGTGTGGTTGGAGAATGGACACGTGTTTAGTTTCGGAAATAACTTCAACTCACAATTCGGCTATGACTCCAGAAAAGAAAATTACAGCGAAAATCAGGTAGAAAATATCATAAAACTTTCTCAGTTTTGTAATTTTCTAATTGTTCTTTCTGAATTTAGGTATGTTCTCAAACGTGACCTGAGATAAATAAAAACTTGCGTTTAGTGAAACTCTTCATCATGAAGTTTATACTTAACACAATAAACAATACAGCTATGTGAAACATGCAAACAATTATAAAAATAACATTATATTATATACTCAGTACATTTGAAAACGCAACGCTTGCTATTTTTTGAATTTCTAGAGATGTTAAAATCCTCGTGCAAAATGTGTTTTAACTGATAGAAGCAGAGCACATCTTATGCAACTGTTTATCGCCACATGTTATCCTTTGAGACAAAGAGACTTGATTGTATACTAATATAACACACAATCTTGATTAGCGGACTGAAAATAATCGAAAATATTGCATTTTTAAATGTACTGAGGTGTACAAGTTATACAGTTCAGTTTATGGAATGGTAATGAAACACCAACACACATTGTATTGCGTTTATTAGATGCATATCAAAATACATGTAATTTGCTATACCGCCTGACATTATGCATTTGACGTCATAATTTAGAATACTGTTGTCTTGAAATTAGCTTATGATAAGACTGAAAACAGGAACTGATTTGTTTTAAATATTTTAAATGCAATTTCAACCAATTAGAAGAAGTCCGGTGGCTTCTGGGAAGACGAGGACGAAAATACTGACCAATACGTCGTGAGTAAATCGTCACGTGGCATTTGAGTGTTAGCTAACAGCATGATATACCCGTGCATTGTTTTTTTGTATACAAACTTTGCATGTTAAGCGAATTCCCTGGCAATATATACACACTAGTAAATGAAGTAGACGTTCAGCTTTTAAAATGTTCGCTTTTAACTATTTATGACCTACCTTACTTTAAGAGATATCTTAGAGAAATACAATATTAGAGTCCCTTAAGTTGTAGGCATTTTGATTAGGATAGAACCCCAGCTTTGGTTTGTAAAAGTGCAAGGTGTTTACTACGCCTTTATGTAGGTATTGTAACTAAGGGATATGGTTAGCTCACCTGGGTCGAATGCTAAACGAGAGGAGTTTTTGTGATTGCTGTCCGTCACCTTTTACTTTAACGACTACTTCTCCTTATTCCACGGTTTTAATGTAAAAACCAACCGCCATTACTAAAAATAGTAAAACATTAACAAAAATAAGTATAAAAGTCGAACAGGAAATGCTGCTTTCACAGAACACAGTAAACCCCAAAACACGCAAAACGACAAACATGAATGGCAATGTTAATAAGGAATAAAGGCATATGACGTCACAAACACTAAAAGGGTTGACAATATGGCGACCGCCTTGGAACGGTCAGTGGCAAAAACGGCCGCTGGGGGTTTAATTCAGGTTCTAGGGTGCACCAAACCTCACACTTACCCTACTGTCATCCCAATAAAACAGGACAGTGTAAATAAAGAAATTCCCGCCATGAACTATTCTCTAACCAACAAGGCAGCATTAATAGACAATATAAGTAAAACACAAAAAAATAGCCTAGAAAGCCACGAAGAAGGTACTCATAAAAAGTGTCAACATGCTTACGGGTTGCCCATATGTCTTACATGCAAACACGTGCAGTAACGTCCAAATCCAATTATAAATGAGCATTATAATTGTTTTATAATACATAATGGAATCGCTGTATCCCGTTTTGTTTCAGTTGATTTTGATGCACTTCGTTTCAGGCGAAACTGTTTGGTGTGTTATTGTTTGCGTTGTGTGATCACTGACCAATATGTGTCCTGCATAATCTTGTTTAAGGAGCCCGTGTGTAATATTTAACTTTAACTGTTATTTTGAAGATTCGTGTACATGCATATCAATTTACACATAATGGATCTATATTTGCAGCTATATTTCTCTCGGTTTCTAAATGGTTTTAACATGCACACGCCATCGAAATACATAAAACTTCCTGATAAAATAGATTTAGGGAAGAAAACAAGAAGGCATTGTCTAAGTGCGGTTAAAACGCTATTTATCTACACTAATTATGCCTCATTATAGCATGTGTTTCATAAATCAAATACTAGTTATGGCATAAGTTGTCATATATGACGCCTTTCAGTGTGAACTGCAGTCTGGTTAATAAAGTAGGTGTTGTGAGAATGCTAAAAAGGGCACTTTTCATTAGAGAACAACCGTTACATGCAAGCGTGATGGCACATGTCATATCTCCAGGTTCTCGGAATAAGCATGTCATACCTCCAGGTACTCTGAATAAGCATGTCATATCTCCAGTTACTTTGAATAAGCATGTCATACCTCCAGGTACTACTCTGAATAAGCATGTCATATCTCAAGGTACTCTGAATAAGCATGTCATATCTCCAGGTACTCTGAATAAGCATGCCATATCTCCAGGTACTCTGAATAAGCATGTCATATATCCAGGTACTCTGAATAAGCATGTTATATCTCCAGGTACTCTAAATAAGCATGTCATATCTCCAGATACTCTGAATAAGCATGCCATATCTCCAGGTACTCTGAATAAACGTCATATCTCCAGGTACTCTGAATAAGCATGCTATATCTCATCTCAAGGTGCTCTGAATAAGTATGTCATATCTCCAGGTACTCTGAATAAACGTCATATCTCCAGGTACTCTGAATAAGCACGTCATACTCCATGTACTCTGAATAAGCACGTATTAATTATCCAGGTGCTCTGAATAAGCATGTCTTATCTCCAAGTACTCTGAATAAGCATGTCATATCTCCAGGTACTCTGAATAAACGTCATATCTCCAGGTACTCTGAATAAGCATGTCATATCTCCAGGTACTCTGAATACGCATGTCATATCTCCAGGTACTCTGAATGAACGTCATATCTCCAGGTACTCTGAATACGCATGTCTTATCTCATATCCAGGTACTCTGCATAAGCATGCCATATCTCCAGGTACTCTGAATAAGCATGTCATAGCTGCAGGTACTCTGAATAAGCATGTTATAAGTATGTCATATATGCAGGTTCTCTAGATAAGCTTGTCATATCTCCAAGTACTCTGAATAAGCATGTCATACCTCCAGGTACTCTAAATAAGCATGTCATACCTCCAGGTACTCTGAATAAGCATGTCACATATCCAGTTACTCTAAATAAGCATGTCACAACTCCAGTTACTCTGAATAAGCATCTCACATCTCCAGGTACTCTGAATAAGCATGACAAATCTCCAGGTACTCTGAAGAAGCATCTCATACCTCCAGGTACTCTGGATAAGCATGTCATATCTCCAGGTACTCTGAATAAGTACGTCATATCTCCAAGTACTCTGAATAAGCACGTATTATCTCTCCAGGTACTCTGAATAAGCATGTCATATCTCCAGGTACTCTGAATAAGTATGTCATATATCAAGGTACTCTGAATAAGCATGTCTTATCTCCGGGTACTCTGAATAAACGTCATATCTCGAGGTACTCTGCATAAGCATGTCATATCTCATCTCCAGGTACTCTGAATAAGCATGCTATATCTTCAGGTTCCCTGAATAAGCATGTCATATCTCCAGGTACACTGAATAAGCATATCATAACTCCAGGTACTCTGAATAAGCATGTCATATCTCCAGGTACCCTGAATAAGCATGCCATATCTCCAGATACTCTGGATAAGCATGCCATATCTCCAGGTACTCTGAAAAAGCATGTCATAAGCATGTCATATCTACAGGTACTTTGAATAAGCATATCATATCTCCAGGTACTCTGAATAAGCATGTCATATCTTCAGGTACTCTGAATAAGCTTGTCTTATATTCAGGTACTCTGGTACTCTAAATAAGCATGAGTATAAGATAGTAAACTCCTCAAAACTGGCATTCTCACCACTCAGAGTTGTAACGCACCGCCCCCATCCCTCCCCCCCCCCCCCCACCACTCCCCACACCACGATCACCACCATACCCCATCCCACCCACCATCCCATCACCCACAGTTGTATGATTAAAAAAGGGCGCCGTTGTGGTACTCTGGCAAGCAAGAATGCACATGGCAATGGTAATGGCGTTTTACTCTTAGAAATGTTACTCTTTATTTTCACACACACAGTTCATTTGATTTCACCTTCGATAATATGGGTGAATCCCACTGAAACTTCGGATTAAAGTGTGAAAAGAGAACTGAGTTTTATTCATTAGTGTCGACGTCATTTTGGATTTATAAAATTAATATGAAAATAATCAGGCTAAAAAATCTGTACTGCTGTGCACGGTTTAGTGCTCGTATCACAAAAAGTAAAAATTCTCAAACATGCCGCTCTGTTAATAATAAGTGGCAAACATGACGTAAAATAAAAAAATAAAAAAAATTAACATTAGAATAACAAATGGTAATGTATTAATAACCACGATATTCTGCAAAGGGATGGTTAAATTCCGTTTGATAAATAAAGTTATGTCGACGGGAATGCATGTATGCAGTAAATTTGTTTTAAAATCATTTACATTCTACCAGACTGGTTTATATAGTTCTGATAATTGTATTTAAAGAATGTGACAGGTAGGTGAAGTTTGATGTAAACATAGCCTATGATAACTGTATCTTCGACCCATCGTATAATATCTATATTTTAGACCCAGCCTATGTTGCTCAAGTTTCTGACACACAGGCCCGTGGCCCAAGTTGCATGTGGTGACAAGCATACAGTGCTCAGGTTTGCAGATGGTGGCATAGCTTGTGTGGGGTAGGTGGTATTTGTATTCAAAACGTATGGCAATTAATGGGTTTTAACTAGTTAACAATAATGAAACATATAACTCAAAGGGAAAAACAGCAATCATAGTTCTTTTAAAAACATGCGGCATCACGTGATTTTAACATAGCTTGAATTTTGACAATCATTATTGCATTTGAATAATACAGAACAAATTATTTTTTATTCTCTGTTAAAGCTGGTTTGATAAAATGGTTCTGGATTAAGACTTTGGGTGTAATTGTAATATTTGATAAATACTTGCCGTGTGTCCCTTTAAGTCAGGATAATATTTGATAAATACTTGCCGTGTGTCCCTTTAAGTCAGGATAATATTTGATAAATACTTAATACTTGCCGTGTGTCCCTTTAAGTCAGGAGAGTATACATGTTATAATAAAAACTAAAATTTAAATCATTTGCTAAAATCAAATAAAGTAGCACTAATTTAATAGGGCCATATACATACATCCATAAGTATAGTCCCACTATTGACCTCCTTTATTATAACAAACCATAACAAACCATACAGTTATTGACCTCCATAATTATAACAAACGATACAAATATTTACCTCCAGAAACAATGCCCATGGCCAGATCGGCTGCGGCAATCGCAATGAAGCCGTTGTTCCAAAGTTTCTGGATGAATTCAACCAACAAGCAATAAGATCAGTGGCAGCAGGTTCTCAACACACATTGGCAGTCACAGGTAGGATATCACCAACCAATCAAATCTGTTTTAATTTTCATATTCCCTTCAACAAACGTTCTAATATTTCTTTTTACTAGTAAATTATATTCAAAATACAACATGATGCTATTTTTAGAATTTCAGACTGGCCACATGAGCCAAACAAACGAATACGACATTTGACAATTATTACAATAAACGCTCACAACCCAATTCGTTTTGTTCTGACAGAAAATGGAGACATATACGTATGGGGATATGGGAAGGCATGTGGGAATAAATCTGAAGACGTTTTATCTCCGCTGAAACTATCTACACACAGACGAAATGTGATAGCCGTGGCTGGAGGAAGCATGCACTCCATGGCCCTTACAGGTTATAGATAAATCACTCTTTCTCCATGGCCCTTACAGCTTACAGATTATAGATAAATCACTCTTTCTCCACGGCCCTTACAGGTTACAGATAAATCACTCTTTCTCCATGGCCCTTACAGGTTATAGATAAATCACTCTTGTTTACTAACAATAACACCAGACTGTTGCACACTTTATCATGTTTATAGTGGTTGACAATTTTAAATAATATGATATTGACAAACACGCAATGCATGGCATAGTAAACGCAACAATGTAATTAGTAAAAATGTTCACATTTACAGCAACTGCACTCATTATTTAGCAGCCAATATGAAACAGGAAGTGCTTACGCATCAATAAACAATTAAATTTGCAATAAACTGTAAATAAAGAAATCCTCTGTGGACAATTCGAAAGATACAAGAATATTGTCTATGGTGTATTTTTTGCAAACCTGTAAGTCTGCTGTGTGTAATATCCAGTATAAAGACCGGGGTTTGACCAGGTTACTTTTCTCCTAATGTCCAGAGCTTGTAGCGATTGTCGAATTTGGCAATTTTACTTTCGTTTTTGAATGTATCAGTTATCATTAAATTGTCAGATATACACTCCAACTACTCAAACATATCAAAACCTGTCCGAAATCATGAATTTGTTACAGGGAACTTAAGGAAAATATAAAACATTTGCACTATTAAAAAACAACAAGAACGGAATAGCATAGTTTTCCAGGGCTACCATCTTAAAATAACGTATTCAGTTCAATGTTTCAGCAGCGCAACAATGTTCATACGGTGACCTCTTTTTTAAAGGCATTTTCTGTAGTTTTTCATGCGCAGCATTTTGGGCAACTTCTCTTCTAAAACTACTTGATGGATTTTCCTAAAAAAATACAGGAATGTTGCTCTTGATGTCTAGTTGCATTTGTTTTATTTGTTTGTTTTTTTTTGTTTTTTTTTAATATTATTTTTTAAATGTTTTTTTATTTTTTTTTTATTTTATTGTCTTTATTTATATAAATGCCTATTATTACAAACATACATAAAATAGGAAAAAATATAGCATTTTGTAAAAATTCAAACAAAATTAAAAAATGTAAGCATAATGGTAGGGTTCCAAAAACCAATAATTTTAATTGCACGTAATTATTGTCTTACTGTATGTTCAAATAAGTGAAGTTTGAACAAATTCTGTTATTAGGAACATAACAAAAAAGAAAAATATACCATTTCTAAATAATTTCATACAAAACTTGGCCTTTTAGCATAGGGGTAGGGTTTCTAAACAAGCATGGTGGCCTAACATTTTTATTGCACATTTTGTTTTTATATATGTTAAACTATGTGCTTAGAAAGTTTAAACAAATTCTCTTTTGGGAACATACAAAAAAAAGGAAATTGTATCATTATGGTCTAATTTGTGCATAAATTGTGGTAATTGTCTCAACATATTTTGTAAACAAATATAGGTTTTACATAAATGTGAGCTTTAAATGTTATTATAATTAAACGTTCTTTACTTTAATACAATTTTAGCAGAATTGCGACCAATGAATAAATAATTAGACTTCAAAAATGTTTCATTTAGCTATTTCATGGACTTGTTCAACGTTTTGGACAGATTGACGAGATGGTGGCATTACACATTATTTTTTAAAATTTTAACAATTATGGGGACCTAACATTATTTGTGCATTTTATGTATATATATATATATATATATAACAGACTTACTGTACACAAAGTTTAAAGAAAATCTCTTATGTACAAAAAACTATAGAAAATGTCTTTAAGATAGATTATTGATTAAATAACGTATGGCAATTAATGGTTTTTGTATTGCATATTTATATAGGTTTGTATTTAAACAGTTATCTTGCCTTCTCCAATAGTTCAACCTAAACGGATCTTGTATACTTTATTTTTAATATATAAGGTTTAATGTACTCTATGACAGCTAACGGCAGTGTCTACACGTGGGGATGTGGTACTGACGGACAATTAGGTCACGGAGACAAAATCCGATTTCTGTCCAATCCCAGGAGACTTAAGGACCGCCATGTCAACTCCAAATGCATCCAGATTGCATGCGGCGAAACATTCAGTGCTACCGTTACAGGTTTATTTATATTCATTCTACTATACAGAGTTGATGGTGTTCATAAGCAAACCCTTTTATTTGTAAATTTATTTTATGCCATTTTAAACATTCTGGTTTGTTTAATAATTTTTAATATGCTCATAAATATTCATTTAAAGTTAACGTAAAATGAAGCGGTTCTCTTCTTCTAAATCTCATTCAATGTAGTGTTATGGTTTTTCTCCAGTATGTATATTCACGTGTGACATTTTAAACGTAATTTATTTAAGAAATAAAATATTTCCAGCGGGTTTATTTTGTCCCAGATCAATACCCGATGGACGGGACTTGAAGTTCATCGATACCAAGGGCCGCAGGATCGCGGTTTCGATGTTTCGATGTGTTTCAAGTCTCAAACACCAAGTTTTGATCTCGCACAATATAAACCCGCTGGAAATATTTTATTTCTTATCTGGCATGTAGTTTTATGTATTATGATACACATTTTGTCGAGAGGTTGCACAAAATACAAACAAATTCTCACTCTTACATGTTATGCTTATCTCTTAACATCAACGAGAATCAACTATTTAAATGTGTTGTTGGAACGTAGCGTCATTTAAAATAACATTTTTTATTGCGTTGTTGTTTTGCAACTGACGTTTAAAATGACGTCTCAACGGTTAACGCGTTTTCTGGCGTTTAAAATGACGTCTTAACGGTTGACGTACATGACGTCAGAGGTTTTGTATAGTGTTTTTAAGACCTCCCCAATAACCAATCAACATTGAGTATTTTAATAACCCTGTTAGATGTAGAATTTCACTGTATTTGTGTAAGAATCAAAAATATAACATTATCTGGTTAGTATTTTCTTTATAATTTATTGTTTGTGCAGTTCTCCAAATAAACAATTTAATGTTTGCTATTTCTTCCACAGAGAAAGGTCTATTGTACATGTGGGGCAAGAACAGCCATACAATAGTACCTGGCAAGCCGACCTCACACAAGGTGTTCCTGCCATATGGTGTAAACAAGAACTTCCGAGGAGGGAGACTATCGAGGATTCACTGTGGATCGTGGCACGCTGTAGCATTTATTGGACGACCAGGTGGGATGGTGATTTTTTGTTTTGAAATAGTTTTATGCTCGTTTTGTAAGGTATTATTCGGTATTTGTATTGTTGCTGTTTACAAATTATAATTAAGAAAATGTGCTTAAATCCTCATTGTTTTTGTACTGATATAAAATAAAACTAACATATTACCAACTTTGTTTAAGAAATAAAATATGTCAAGCGGGTTTAAATTGTCCCAGATCCGGTGGGCGGGACTTGAAGTTCATCGATACCAAGGGCCGCAGGCCAACGGTTTCGATGTGTTTCAAGTCCCAAACACAGGGTTTTGATCTCGTACAATATAAATCCGCTGGAAATATTTTATTTCTTATCTAACATGGAGCTTTATGTATCATGAAACACATTTTGTCGAGAGATTTCACAAAAAATACAAACACATTCTCACAACTTACATGTTATGCCTATCTGTCAACATCAAACGAGAAGAATATACAGCTTCATCCTATTTAAATGTGTTGTTGGAACGTAGCATCCCTTAAAATATCAGCATATTTCATTGCGTTGTTGTTTTGCTTCTGACGTTTAAAATGACGTTACAACGGTTAACGTGTTTTCTGGCCTTTAAAATGACGTTGACCTACATGACGTCAGAGGTTTATATAGTTTTTTTTCAGACCACCCCAATAACCAATCAACTTTGAGTATTTTAACTAACCATGTCAGATTTATATATAAATATGACGTAACCGAACATCACTTGTATTTAATTACGCCATTCTATGTATTTAAGAAACAGTAACTGAGTAATTATTGTTTGTTTATGTGCGTGTTTTTTGGTTGACTATTGTCCTTGAATGTTACATTTCCTGTTCGACTTTTATATCTATTTGTTGTTGTTGTTATTGTTGTTGTTGTTGTTATATTTGAGACTTTGCATTCGATTTTTTAAAGATAGATTTTTTATTTGGAATACGTTTGCAGTTTAATGTACAGTTCGTACTGTGGAATAATTTCACCACTATTTCAATTATAACAGAGCTGCTGATACGCGAGGAAGAAGTTTCGGGAGAGTCAGATGAAGAACTTGTTCCATCCAAAGAAGATCTGGACATGGAAGCCGAGGTACGCGCTATTTTATTATACATAATATATTCGTCTGCATGCCTTGATTTTAACTGTATTCGTTTACACTTGTAATCTGTTTGATTACTTTACTTCAACAACTTTATTTATGCATGTAATCATGTCTATTTTGTTTTACCAGCCGCCTAATAACATAAAACTGTCTTTCTTTGGTACAAACAAAACACGCATGGTGGAAAGACGAGGAGAATACCATAATATTAAATAAACCTGTCACAGTTTCAATTACAGTTAAAAGTTGATGTTTTTAATTAGAAAAACACACTTTTTATAAAGGATTTGATTTAAGAAATAATAAATATGTACCTGTGTTTTATCGGTGAATAAAATACAGTTAGGCGTTCGGTTGCGTTGTAATTAAATCACGAGTGCGTTAGAGCGAGTGACTTAATTACTCGCATCCGAACGATGCGTTCTTTGGAAATACAGGTACGTATTTATTATTTCGATTCTAACACAACAATAACTCCATTGTTTACGCTATTGTTGGGGCACTATATATTATCTCGGAGGTCAAGGTAATCAGGTTGTATGTTTACAGGCTATTCCATTGGGCGCCCCAGTATGCAAAGTTCTGCGTTTCAATACACTAGTAGTCAAGTGACAAACAATTAAGTCACTGCTTACGTCATATAGCTTCAAATGACAAAACAACAATTGAAAATATGTTTACCTGTATACATATGTTATGCATCTCCCTAAATTTCAAAATGGATACATTACGATACAGGAAAGACTTGACAAAGCCAAGCATATGGAAGACAGTGAATCTGGCTCGGATTCTGAAATCCTAGTTAGACCCTCCAGAGGAGAAGACACAAGAATGGAACGAGAAAAAACAACCGTCAGCATTGCAGACTTCTATGCAGCTACCCCGGATATCAACCAGAAGTGTAAGTTCTTATTCAGTACATTAGACGTGTCATTTAAAACAGTATTAAACTGATGCATGCTTTAGTTTTACATTTAGTTATGCGTGATTTAAACCTAGTTTGTGGGAAGTAATTGAAGTACACTTTCCTCTGTATATTATATAACGGACACAACTTATTGACGAAACACGATTTACATAAGTCATTGCAATAAAATAGGGCAGTTATTACAAAAATATTCACATTTACAACGCGAATGAAAATAAATTCACAGTATAATTAGCCTAATTTTGCGTTTCTAAGTGTGCCATAAAGTAACAGTTAAATCTATGTTTTTGTTTAAATCACAGTATGTTGGCATATTTATTCTTTAACTGCAGATCGTTCTCCTAGTCCAGAATTTCATTTCGCCAATAACATCGAAGAAAGCAATAACACAGACCGTAGTAACCTGAATACCACACGTTCTGCCGGGAGGCTGGTTGTGCAGCTGCCCGTGCAGCCGCTGATGGCGTTCGCAGACGCGGCGACGTCACCGATGACGTTAACAACAGCGACAAGCAGTTCTAAGAGTAGCAGCGTCACCACTCTGTCGAGGGTGCCGAGCCCTGTACATGGAATGACACCCAAAGGTGTAAACATTAGGAAGGGAACTCGACCCGAGAAAAAGTTTAAAGAATTTGATCCGCAGAAATATGAACGTGAGCGATTAAGAAATCCTACTCCCGTTATATCCGAGGTAGTACAAGTAAGTAAAACTTCTGCGGATGCGTTCATACTGCCACGTGAACCTACGGGACTTTCTAAAAAGCATGTCGACTTCTCAGAAATGGAAGAGATACGGTTAAAGGGACCAAGATCTCCAGAAAAACTATCTAGGCTAAGTAGGCATAGAGATTTGAGAGACTCGCCTAGATTTAACCGAGAACATAGTCCTGGAAAAAAGGATATCCATACGAGTCAGTCGAAATCCAAATTAAGACATATTGATAGTTCTTGTTCTATAAAAAGTGATAGTGCTTTGCTAGAAAGTCCGTTGTTCAAGGGAAGTAAATATATGGCGGACCTTAGCAGACGACCGTGGAACGATACGTCCTACGGGCTGGAGGATGTGAGACAGTATAAACACCATGTGCCAAAACAACCACCAAGAAAATATACAACGCCAAAACAATCAGAAGCCAACTTTGGCGTAAGTTACTTGTTTTTTTATATTTCGTGTTTCCCATTGTATTCCTTATGATCAATGTATTTTGATTGCCCTAACACATGTGTGCTTGTATCTTCATGGTTTAAATACATTATATAAATAATTTGATAAATTCCTTTTTTATTATGGCTAATGCATTGCTAATACGTCATAATGCATAGTATGTTAACGTTTTTGGCTGAGTGTTATATGTTATTGTGTTTATTTAGATTATCGCGTTTGTCTTTTCTAAGAAACAATCATTTACCTGCATGTATTTTCAGATTTATAATTGTCTGCAAATATGAATTTTGCATGGCGTGATCATGTCCTTTCATAAATGAAAGAAAAGTAAATACATATAATTAATTTCATTACTGTTTACTATGTATGAATATAACTTTTCAGGATTCAAATCCGTTTGACGATTTAATATCCGTATCAAGGTATATAGCATTTAGCGATTCAACAAGGCATATTCGTATCTCATGAATGCACGCATAGATAAAGTCTGGCTAAGTTCTTAAAACTGTGGTTCCAAGTGTTATTCATTGAATAAACAGGATACATACGCAACGCATAAACAACGCATAAACAACGCATGTTATTAATTTCACGCTGCAAAGAATCACTTGCGCCATGACGTCACGAAATATGTTCTCTCATATCCATCAAGCGATGGGAAAGCTGATATTAGCATGATTTTATAACCGATATTTCGACAATAAAACATGTTTAAAAACTACCTATTAAATGTCTCAATTTTACAATATGCAAACCTTTTAAGCCAACCCCGTTTTCGCTTGCTTGGACAAGGGGTTGGATGGGGTATGCAAGTTAATACTCGGATCACGTAATAGTATAGCATACTTGGACTATTATAGAATTAATTAGTTAATGCTTTTGTAAATTTTGCCGATTTTCGCACAAATTCAATCTAATCCTATGTAAACCATACATGTAATCCTTAAAATTGCAATCTGAAAACGACATTTTAAGAATGAAACAAAATAATACGTGCTACTTCTGGTGCATACGAAAAGTAGTTCCTCCTAGCTGTTCAGGCAGGTGCAAACATCTTTGAAAAGTTTCATCTTGTAGCGTAAGATTACAGACACATATGATAATGAGATTGGACTTATAACAAGAAAATAATGACCTTCAGCATGACCGATCTTTACAGTAAGGCTCTTACTGCCTTTAAATAAATGTATTGTTTGCATATTGCGTGACGTCATTGGCATTATATCTTAAGCGGGTACATACCATTGTTAAAAGTCTCTATATATTTAAAAACTGTGTGTGCATATACTTTCATAGCATAGCTCTTCCTACAAAATATGACCATATTTGGATCATTAGATGGTCCCAGGTATTGGAGGTACTCAAACTTTATATACAGTTATCTATTTGAAAATAAACAAACAAAAATGTTACAAAAATGCATTATAGTTTTCTCAAAGCTCGAATTTGGCCAAACTGCAAACGGCAATGATAAAATACATTCAATCAATGTTTTGTTTTTTTAAAAAATGGGTTCAATCTTTCTGTAATGAAACTGAGAAAGGTTGTTGTTGTTGTGAAAGATTACTTATGTTATCAATTTGCTTCTATTCAATTTAAAGAATTTCGGGAAAGGGATATATATTTCGCAAAATAATTAAGTTATTGAGTTTATAAGTTTTATATGTTTTACGATTTATTCGAATATTTAACGAATATTAATGGTTGAAATGCTGTCACTTCAAGGTTATGATTAGTTTGCAATAAGCCCCGTGTGGTTCCGGGGGGCCCGTTTGGTTTATCATTTTTGTTCATGCTCGTTAAAGGTCTTCATCATGACCCCTGCATTGTTTCAGGTGCCATCTCGCTCATATCACTAGAGCAGTGGGCAGAAAAACTATAACGTGGCTCCAGCGTAAATGGAGTGTCTACAATAGAATTTGCAGCAACTCTGCCCGTTCTCCATATTTGATCTCGATGTACATGGAGGATGAGCCTGGCATGTTCATTCCTGTTAGGCGCCATATAACCTTTCATGTGTTGGTGCGCCTTAAAACCCCAATTCAATTCAATTAGTGCAATTAAGCTAAACGATTACGTTTGACAACTCTACATTTAGTGACCCTATTCTTCTTCCAAGAAACAATTGAAAACATATTCGACAGTTTCCAAAATAGTCTTTAATGTTTCACAATAAAATTAAACCAACTATATTTAAAAAAAAAAGGCATGATTAATGAAAATTATGCGTTAGATACTATGGGATTTTCATGCGTACTTGGATCTTTTCGAATTCAGGCAATGGTATGAACCCGACTTAACATGTTTGTTGCACATATACATGCAGTAGCATAACACAGTTTTAGAGATTATCGAGTGAGAGAGTGCATAACGTTTGGGAAACGAGTGGCACGTGCATTGTGTGGGTGAGGGTATATATATATATACAAATACGAAGAGGAAGAAGACATTTGATAGAATTAAAATATTACAAAGTGTTTCATAAAATATTACAAAGTGTTCATCATGAAAACTCAAATTTGCAAAATACAATTTAAACATAATTACACGATTCAGTACAATTTTGAGAATTTATAAAGTAAAATTAAGGGGGACCATATATGCGTTTATATGTAAAAGGAAATATATAGAGGATATTCGCATGAGTGAAAATATAAAAGTTTTCTCACTTCGAGATGAAAAAAAATATGTTATTCATGACAAAACAACACATTTTATTTTTATTTTATGATTTTACAAACAATTATTTAAGCAATTTCAGTAACTAAACCGTTTTACACACCAGCTGGCTACGCGACCTGTTCACGATACGTAACGAAACGTTATATGACGTCACTTTTTTTGAAACTGTTAACGTCATAGAAAGAAAGTAATTAAATAAACAGTGGATGTAACAGTATAACAGTTGGAATATCTTGTGAGTCGTGTTACTGTGCATTTGTGTTGGTTGTACATTAAAAAAGTAGTCCCGGCAGCTACTGTGGAATAACACTGTATATTCCACAGTGTGGAATAACACTTTTATTTCACTGAAAAAAATACAGTATTTCATTGCTTATCATAAAATAAAATACAGTATTATAGAACGATTTTGTTATAGTGAGGATGAACGAGATTACACGTGGTACGTCTTAATGAGAATGCTTCTGAAATGTATTTGCTAAATCAATAACTTTTTTTCTGTGTGTTGACTAAAGGAAACCAATAAATTGAAACAAACTCGGCCTTTGGATATCGAGGGTTCAGTGCACAGCTATTGTATCTCCTTCTTTATTCGTATGTAGTTACAATAGTTTTGCACTAACCCCTCGCTGTAATGTCGTTGTATATTTCTGATTGTATTATAATATGTATGAAGCAATTTATTTATTTACCTTTAAAAGTAGGTCAAATGGATGCAATATGACAAAGGGGTTGATTAAAAAAAAGTAAGAAATGAATAAAATATCCAGATTGAAATAAGTAATTCGAAGTTTGAACGGGTTTGACAAATTGTTTAAAATTAAACGACACCATAAATAGCCCCAAGACTAGTGTTGCATAGGTAAACGTTGAACTTTCCAACATGTATATGTGTGTATAGTATTAGAATACTAACCACTCTTAGTTCAGTCCTGCAGGATAGACATGTTTTCCTGATATTTTCTTCCAAATGGTTACTCATATGTGTTCCAAAGTATATGGGCACAGTATAGTTTTCTTTAAATTAACCAGAAACAAATGGATTATGGATTCCAAATAAAAAGCATGTTTAAATACAAATATAAAATATTGTTAAAACTGTGATATTACTAAACACCAAAACATGTTGATTGCATATTGTCTAAACGCGACAATACATATTGTTTACTATTGCAATTAAATTTGAAATAACGACTAGTAAACGTTAAATGTTGCCGAAAATAATAAGATATAATAAAGAATCCATAGAGTGTTCTGCTATTATTTGTTTTTAAACCATAATTTTTCATTTTTCAGCTTCAAATCTCAAAGTCAAAGACTATAGTTGCACCGCTGTATACGGATGTCATTGAATCGTCCGACAGAATAGCACAACTTCGACGTTACGAGGCCATGCATAATCCAAAACATAGTTCAGACCGTGGCGTAACAGATAAGCTACGACCGTTGAAACCTCGACACGTAAGCATTCCTACCGGTCGTCCAGACTCGCCCGCCCAGGATATTGAACAATTGTTTGTCGGTGGACAAGTCCAATCTACAACCAAACCTACCTTTAGTAGTGGCTCCACCTGGAGGGATCGATCGGACATCGAACGAATGCCGCCACGAAAGATGGCGGCCGGAATCTTCAGAATGTATCTTTCAAACAACGAACTTGTTGGTGCGGTTGAAAACCCTCCTAATTTGATTCTTGGGGATGGAAGAGGACAATGTGATCCCTTGACGGACGGGGATTCCGGGTTAATAGTGCAACCTCTTCTAAAAAAGGCAATAAAACTCCCAGATGAGACTGTTAATATTGAACTGCCAAGTATTGCCCTAAACAAAAGGGCCACGGATGCATTGAAAAACGGTGCAAGAAGATCCGAAAAAAAAATATTCCTAGACAATGGTGATATGACACCGTCTATCGGTAACACTCCAAGATCGGATAATATGGTAGATTCACGGGTCAGTTAGGGCTTAAATAGGACCCGAACTCCCAGTCCTTGGCCCGGGAGTCCGGGGCGAGCCATGAATGCTAGTAGAAGGTCACCCAGAATAGACGATCAGCTGGCCAAACTAACACGCTTGTCGAGCTTAAAAACGTGTGGCCATTTTTGAAGTTCGCACACAAGTCGTTTCGCTCTGAGTATTGTTGTAACTAGGCATTGGCTAATATCGATTCGCTAATAAATACTCATTTACCATTAGTTTAAATGTTACCATTTGCAAGCTAAAAATCAGTACCGATCAATATATGTTTAAAATGGCATATTTGGGGCGAAACATCTTGAAACTGATTGAATGTGAGATGCAAGTCATCTAGCTCCTTCATTGCTTGCCTTTAACTGCCTGGTTTACAGCTAATATTGTATTGGCGAGTGCAACATTTTCAACGAATTCTTTTACAAAACCTTTGGCTTGTTTTATCAGAGTATAAGAATCGTTCATGGGTATCCGGTGAAGATAGGGAATTCCAACCGGAGGTATAAGTGTACCTCGGGTTGGAATACCTCGGGTTGGAATTTCCTATCTTCACCGGATACCCATGAAAGATTCTTATTCTTGCATATCAGACATGTTGTGCGTGGACGCGCCGCCAGCAACTAACGTTTTGCATATTTTCCTGCATACCTGATGTTAGTGTGCGCGTGACTTTTATCTTTACCCATAAAGATAAGACTTTCCATCCCCCATGTAAAACGTGGATAGCCTTATCCGGTATGCAAGAAAGCATAATTCCACCTTTTCGCTTTCTGCATTGTATATGCACACTTAAAAATGAGATTAAAAATCATTGGTGCTTTCCAACACCGAAATAAATGAAATCGTTGAAATTGTATTTAATCAAAGCCGATTTTGTTGTGATTGTCTAGTCAATGTTTAAATGTTTAAAAATGTGTTTGGTAACCACGAGTGCAATGCAACGGATAACTATTATACTATGTTGATAATAAATTATATATTTACTTTTTGTGTTTGTACAATTAAAAACATAATAACACCCGTACATGTATGGATGCAATTCTTTCTTACCTATTCTGTAATAATGTGTGATGTGCGTGGCGCTATTTGCTTTGATCAGTTTTGCTTTACTAATGCTTCTACTCCCTCGTCTATTCATTAAAGTCACACTATTCCTTAATTATAGCACGTGTAAAAAAACAGACTACATACCACCCTTGTCTCATAAAGCGTCTACGTATTCAATGCAGTTAACAAGCACTATACCGCAAATACCACTAAAAAACTAAAATAAAGCGGCAGATTTGGTTTGAGAATGTCGATTCATTAGTTGGAAAAGTTATACATGAATACAGTATAAACAGCCTATGTAACCGGAGGCCCCGGGTTCAATCCTCCGTGGTGCCACTGAGTTCCGTCGGTGTGTTCTTGGGTAAGACACTTTTCCTTAGCCTCGTCCGTCGGATGGGGACGTAAACCGGGCGGTTCCGTGTATCGGTCTATCAACCGAGCACGTTAAAGAACCATAGGAATCTATTCGATAATAAGAGTAGGGCAGGTTCCCGGATTCCTATGTATCCTTCCCCTCTCTCTGGGGCGGCTCTAAATAACATGTACTGTGTTGATGAGGCGTTAAACAACATTCAATTATTTGTTTACAACAACATTATCGTATTTCTGCTTTCTAAATCTACATGAATAAATCTACATCTACATGAATAAATCTACATCTACATGAATAAATCTACATCAGCACTTTAAACTCGTGGACAACCTCCTACATTTCTAAGCGAACCTTATCTGCTGAATTTACCTCTCACGTTGATGGTAAAGGAATAGTGTGCCTTTAACACATACATAACGGATTGATGTTTCTGTATGCTACCCAGCATCTTGTCTGTTTAAGCCCCAACTTCTGTTGATTCATTCCTATGTGATTCCAATATATATTATTCAGTCAGCTGACATATTGTTACTATACTACTGTTTAAGTTTGTTCACATTATCCAAATATATGCCGGACATTTTTGTATTTCATGATTTGGTCATAAGACAAAACATATATTGACATTCACTGTTTAAAATAATAAGACTATTAAAAGCAATGGAAATTACAGATGCATTAATTTAATAGCGATGTTCATATAGACACTGACTTGTCATATATAGGGGTTTAACAAGTTACACTGACTGGCCATTCAGAGAGGTCTATCCAGTCCTACTAAGTTACATAGACTGATCATACCGAAAGGTTTAACCAGTCCTACTATATTACTCTGATTGAGTAATATACAGCGATTTAACCAGTCCTTCTAAGTTTCAATGACTGGCCATTCAGAAAGGTTTAACCAGTCGTACTAAATTACTCTGATTGAACATACAGAGAGGTTTAACCAGACTTACTACGATACATATACTGATTATACCGAGAAGTTTACCCAGTCCTACTAAATTACTCTGACTGACCATTCAGAAAGGTTTAACCAATCCTACTAAATATACGCTGACAGATCATACCATGGGGTTTAATCAGTCTTAAGTTACATTGCCTGATATTACATAGAGGTTTACCCAGTTCTACTAACTTATTCTGACCATTCAGAAATGTGTAACCAGTCCTACTAAATTACGCTGACTGATCATACCATGGATTTTAACAAGTCCTAATGTATACTGTCTGGCATTACACAAACGTTTAACCAGTCCTACTAAGTTACCCTGACTGGCAATACATGGGGTTTAACCAGTCCTAAGTTACACTGCCTGGCATTACATAGATGTTTAACCAGTTCTACTAACTTATTCTGACCATTCAGAAATGTGTAACCAGTCCTACGAAATTACGCTGACTGATCCTAAAATACACTGCGTGGCATTACACAGAGGTTTAACCAGTCCTATTAAATTATCCTGACTGATCATACCACTGCCTGACATTACACAAACGTTTAACGAGTCCTACTAAGTTACCCAGCCTGGCATTACAAAGTTACACTGACTGGCCAATCAGAAAGGTTAAACCAATCCTACTAAGTTACCCAGCCTGGCATTACAAAGTTACACTGACTGGCCATTCAGAAAGGTTTAACCAATCCTACTAATTTACACTGCCTGGTATTACATAGAAGTTTTACCAGTCCTACTAAATTACGCTGATTGATCATACCTTGGGGTTTAACCAGTCATATGCTACACTGCCTGGCATTACATAGAGGTTTAACCAGTCCTACTAAATTACTCTGACCATTCAGAAAGGTTTAACCAGTCCTGCTAAATTACGCTGTCTGAGCATACCATGGGGTTTAACCCGTCCTAAGTTACACTGCCTGGCATTACACATAGATTTAACCAGACGTACTAAGTTACCCTAACTTACTATACACGTGGTTTAACCAGTCCTAAGTTACAGTGCCTGGCATTACACATAGCCAGTCGTACTAAGTTACCCTGACTTGCCATACACGGGGTTTAACCAGTCGTTACACTGCCTGACATTAAATAGAGGTTTATTCAGTCGTACTTAGTTACCCTGACTTGCCATACACGGGGTTTAACCAGTCCTACGTTACACCGCCTGACATTACATAGAGGTTTAACCAATCGTATTAAGTTACCTTGACTGACTATACTTTGGGTTTAATCTAGTCCTAAGTTACACTTAGAGGTTTAACCAGTCCTACTAATTTACTCTGACTGACATAGCCTGGCATTAAAAAGTTACACTGACTGGCCATCCCTTTGTCAATGTGATTATGATTCAAGAAGCCTTAACACTACCTTTACTTTATTCTCTCCCTTTGACTGCACACTATATATATACATTCTTGTCCTCTATATGTATTGTGAGCATTAGTTTAAGTGTTTGTGTCTCGTGCGCACAAATGATCACTTTGGCCGGCGTCGGCGTCGAGTCACACGTTAACCTGCAAAATAAACTGTATCATAACCTGCGACGTATTTTACCATTTGTCATGACACTTTATATCCCGTATACAACCCTGTTACATTACTTGTATAACCTAGTTTCAACTGTTTAGCAAGTTGAGCCCATTTCCATTAAAGTTTAACCTGCAACAAAACATGTCACTCATAACTTAAAAAGTATATCGTTCTATTTTCAAGGAAGTATTTACCGTTATTTCCTATCACCTACGATATCGTTCTGTACACATCAAGTAACGATAACTGGGTGTACATACTAGATCGTTCTGTACACATCACACAACGATGACTGGTGTACATACTAGATCGTTCTGTACACATCACACAACGATAACTGGTGTACATAATAGATCGTTCTGTACACATCACACATCGATAACTGGTGTACATACTATGTCATGTTCTGCACACAACGATAACTGATGCACATGCCATATCATGTTGTGCACACATCACACAACGATAACTGGTATACATACCATATCATGTTCTGTAAACACCACACAACGATAACTTGTGTACATACTATATCATGTTCTGTACACACCACACAACGATAACTGGTGTGCATACTATATCGTGTCCTGTACACACCACACGACGATAACTGGTATGCATACCATATCATGTTCTGTACACATAACACAACGATAACTAGTGTACATACTACATCATGTTCTGTACACACAACACAACGATAACTTGTGTAAATACTATATCATGTTCTGTACACACCACACAACGATAACTGGTGTACATACTATATCGTGTCCTGTACACACCACACGACGATAACTGGTATGCATACCATATCATGTTCTGTACACATCACACAACGATAACTAGTGTACATACTACATCATGTTCTGTACACACCACAGAACGATAACTGGTGTACATACAATATCATGTTATGTACACACCACATAACGGTAACTAGTGTACATACAATATCATGCTCTGTACACACCACACGACGATAACTGGTGTATATATTATACCATTTTATGTGCACGTCCCATAACGATAACTGGTATACATACTGTATCATGTTCTGTACACACCACACAACGATAACTGGTGTACATACCATATCTTGTTCTGCACACACCACACGCCGATAACTTGTATACATACAACGATAACTGATGTGAATACTATATCGTGGTCTGTACACATCACACAACGATAACTGGCGTACATACCATATCATGTTTAGTACACATCACACAACGATAACTGGTATAAATACTACATCATGTTATGTATACACACACAACGATAACTGGTGTACATACCATATCATATTTAGTACACATCACACAACGATAACTGGTGTACATATCATAATGTTTTGTACACATCACACAACGATAACTGGTGTACATACTATATCCTTTTATGTGAACACCTCACAACGATAACTGGTACTCATACTATATCATGTTTTGCACATACCACAAAGCGATTACTCTTGTACATACTATATCATGTTCTGTACATACCACACGTTGATAAATGATGTACATACAATAGCATGGTATGTACACATCGTCACACATCGATAACTGGTGTACATACTATATCATGTTCTGTACATACCACACGTTGATAAATGATGTACATACAATAGCATGGTATGTACACATCGTCACACATCGATAACTGGTGTACATACTATATCATGTTCTGTACATACCACACGTTGATAAATGATGTACATACAATAGCATGGTATGTACACATCGTCACACATCGATAACTGGTGTACATACTATATCATGTTCTGTACATACCACACGTTGATAAATGATGTACATACAATAGCATGGTATGTACACATCGTCACACATCGATAACTGGTGTACATACAATATCATGTTCTGTACACATCCCACAACGATAACTGGTGTACATACCGTATCAAGTTCTGTACACATCACACAACGATAACTGGTGTACAGACAATATCATGTTCTGTACACATCACACAACTACATAAGGTGTACAGACAATATCATGTTCTGTACATACCACACGTTGATAAATGTTGTACATACAATATCATGGTATGTACACATCTTCACACATCGATAACTGATGTACAGACAATATCATGTTCTATACATACCACACGATGATAAATGTTGTACATACAATATCATGGTATGTACACATCTTCACACATCGATAACTGATGTACATACAATATCATGTTCTGTACATACCACAAAATGATAACTGGTGTGCATACAATATCATGTTCTGTACGCATCACACAACGATAACTGGTGTACATACCATATCATGTTCTGTACATACCACAAAATGATAACTGGTGTGCATACAATATCATAGTATGTACACACCACACATCGATAACTGGTGTACATACTATATCATGTTCTGTACACACCACACAACGACAACTGGTGTACATACTATATCATGTTCTGTACACATCACACAATGATATTATATCATGCTCTTTTTTTTCATATTATTAAGCATTTGGTATAGATCTAGGCTGTTGTACTAAATAAATTGATAGGTTATTGTGTCCAATCCATGTATATGTGTCGTTATCCTCGGTCCGTGGTCTTTGCCGTCGTACTAAGTATATCTGTCGAATTGTGTCTCCATTTCTTATTGAGTGTTATAGTATGTCGTCTTGTCATAGTACAAAGCAAATTCTCGGATTTTGACTGGTCAATGAGCCGTAGACCCTTGTCTACCTCTTGAGACGTGAACATTTGACGTATTCCCCATGGGTGCCTCACTACCTTCTATACACAAAAACAAAAATGGAGGAGATTACGCCGAAAATTTCTTTGTGGAAACCGACGACTATTTCCAAACTAACGCATTTCTGCGTTTTCCTTTGTGGTTAAAAGTCTGACATAATAGTAAATAATTTTGTTTTCCATTCAACAAACATTGCGATAAACGACAGTTTTTTATAACAAAATCCGCCAAATCTGGCGACGTTTAGAGCGTTGACGTCATGTGTAGGTAAACGTTTAGAGACGTCATGTGTTAGGAATGAAACAGAGGCACGTTACGGGGATATCGGCGGAACAAAAAAGAAAACGTGTTTAAGGATGTAATAACTTCGAAGTATGACACATTTGTTATTTGGATTCCTGACATTAAACACGGTTCAATTTACCTGCCTGAAAAGTATATCTACGGTGTACTGTTAGGGCCATGTTACCATCGCATCTTACCATCGACCATCGACCTAGGTCCTAGGTCGATGGTCGATGGTAAGATGCGATGGCCGATGGTAAGATGCGATGGTAAGATGCGATGGTCGATGGTAAGATGCGATGGTCGATGGTAAGATGCGATCGACCATCGACCATCGCATCTTACCATCGACCATCGCATCTTACCATCGCATCTTACCTTCGATCATCGCATCTTATCATCGACCATCGCATCTTACCATCGCATCTTACCATCGACCATCGCATCTTACCATCGACCATCGACCTAGACATTTTTCAACGGTAATCGTGAGATCTTGATCAGCATGGGAATTGATAAGTCGATGGTCGATGGTCGATGGTAAGATGTCGATGGTCGATGGTCGATGGTAAGATGCGATGGTCGATGGTAAGATGCGATGGTAAGATGCGATGGTCGATGGTAAGATGCGATGGTCGATGGTAAGATGCGATGGTAAGATGCGATGGTCGATGGTAAGATGCGATGGTCGATGGTAAGATGCGATGGTAAGATGCGATGGTCGATGGTAAGATGCGATGGTAAGATGCGATGGTCGATGGTAAGATGCGATGGTAAGATGCGATGGTCGATGGTAAGATGCGATGGTCGATGGTCCATCGCATCTTACCATCGACCATCGCATCTTACCATCGACCATCGCATCTTATCATCGCATCTTACCATCGACCATCGCATCTTACCATCGCATCTTACCATCGACCATCGCATCTTACCATCGAGCATCGACCTAGGTCGATGGTCGATGGTAAGATGCGATGGTAACATGGCCCTTACAGTACACCGTATATATCCACTCTCGCCATACGGTGCGGTTTATATACTTCCCACGTAAGGAATGTGAGCCCATGTTCCCTGTCAAGAATACAAATAACTAATTCTTATGGTGTTATATGTCGTCATAATATGCATCATTGCCGGTTCGTATGCAATGGTATGCAATGGTACACATATATTATGTCATCATTCTTACATACTATGTATCCCAATACATAGCGTCTCCGTGGCCGAATGGTTAACGACGTTGCGCTGTAAACCTTCGCCTCTCACCGCTGCGGGTTAGAATCCCACAGGGAGCTCGACTTGTAAGTGAGGAAGTGTCGTTTCTTACGGATGGCAGGAGGTGTACAGTACTGGTTCTACCCAGGGAAAATGGGATGTCTGCGTCCACCACAAAAGCTCGACCGTCATATATAACCTTACATGTGTTGAAAATGACGTAAAACACCATACATACAAACAAACATATCACCCCACAATTAATTTTACATATAGGGTACCATTGTTATGCATTTATTCGTGGAATAGATAGAAACACAATTTACAACATGTAGTTTGAGAGTTAAATTGATCATTGATCCAATATTTACAATTTAAATCACATTAAACAAATATTTACCAGATTGATTTTTTTTTTAAATTTCATGTTTATGTGACACCTATCAAGAGTTTAACTCTTATATCAACATGAAATGTTCTGTGATCACTTCCTAAAAAGCTGCACCTGATCTGTTAAGGGTAAATCGATATTTGAAATGGAAAGTCCTGTAAATCGTTTTAAATCGGAACTATTTGTGTGTGTGTCTACCTCCGTCATCTGTAGAGCACGAGTATTCAAGGGCAGATAAGTGGTGTGGGTCATCCAGCTGTACACGTCCAATTCTTATTCATATGTATATGTCGTCATATTATGTATCTTTGTCGATTTGTGTGCCAGATTCCAACTATGTTGTCTGTTACCATCACTGTTCTAAAGAGAGAAATAACAACGACAACGGAGAATCTGCTCTCTTCCTTTTGAGAGTTCGGGAAGTTACGGCGAATCTTGCATTTTTAAGGAGAAGGTAAAGTAAAGAAGCTTTGATGATTTATCTTTTACTCACTACGATTGCTGATAACCAATTATTAGGTCTTGATCGTGCGAGAACACGTAAATAAATGATACATTCTCGTCAGATTCCTTGCCGTTTTGCATACAATACCGATCAATACGGAATTATCTCCCTTCCCGGGGGATATTGGGATTCAGTGATTTTGACTTTATGAACGATTAATTAGATTAGACTCTCCTAGGTTGAGTCTAAAACACTTAAAGGTGCGAGTGGACCGTAGTTCATTCATCATATGTCAGGGAAAATTGCCTTTTTCTGAACATAAGTAACACCTTCGTCCACAGGCCGACACAGAACCGCTGATTGGACTGCTTCATAACAATCACTGTTTGACCTTTCTTTCGCGACATTCGTGGATTCGAGGATGGCTTCGGATAATCATTTAAGAGACTACTTATATCTTAATATTCACCAAAATATACTGAAGCGAAAAAGAAACGCAACTCGCGAATTTCCGCTATATACTGTATGTACAATATGCTGCTGTTAATGGTACATGGCTACGTAAGACCTTTCCTTTCGGAAAAAAGACTGAAACAACATATATTACAGCAAATAGTATTCCTTCAAAGTTTCATTATTGACAAAGTATGCGTTTGGTTCAAGCATGTGAGCAAACTTAGGATGCAAACTTTTGCAAACTCTTTACGTTACATACAGTACTGAAATGGCTCATTTTTTCAAAGAAGAAATTCAACATTTATGAAACAGTCGGCTGAACATATCATTTTGTTTGAACTTCATTCGCAAATGTTTTAGAAAAGCCGATTACGGACAGTTTCCGATCGTGGAAATATGGAAAAACGCATTCCGCGTGATGACTTTCAAACCACAACACCTACATAAAACGTCATAGGTCTATTGCACTAGGTGAGAGCGGGAACCTTTTGTATTTGAGATTAGTATGCCTAAGGTCAAGGTCGTTAAGACCTTATATGGAAATACATATTCCGCTCGATATTATTGAAACTTTTACGACCTTAATCATGCAATTTCATAGGTGCATGACCCTTGGTAAAAAGAGGAACCAGATTGTCTACGGTCAATGTTGCTTATATGGAAATGTGCAATCTGCGTCGTAATGTTGAAAGCATAAGACCACATATAATACCTACGCTCATGAAACTGCATACCTCAACTGATGTTGTGGTCAGTAGGTCAAATTAACAAAGACCTTCTATAGAAATACATATTTCAAGCAATAACTCAAATAGAATAAAACCCACACTCAATAAACTTTGTAGTTACATTGCCCTTGGTTATGGGAGAAACCTATTATATTTGATTCAGTAGGTCAAAGGTCTAGATCATCATGGCTTAATATGGAAATAGGCATTCCGCGCGATAACCTTGAACACATAACTTCCACACTCATGAAACTTCCTAGGTAATTGCCCTCGGTCAGGGAAGGAGCCTGATTGTTGTTGGGTCAATAGCTCAAAGGCAAAGATGGCCATGACCTCATATGGAAATACGCATTCTGGGCGATAACTTTTCAAACCGCAATACTAATGAAACTTCATAGGTACATTGCCCTTAGTGAGAGAAGAAACGATTGTATTTGGAGTTAGTTGGTCAAATATCAAGGTCGCTAAGACCTTATATGGAAATACACAATCGGCGTAATAACTTTAAAACCGCAGCTTTGACCACAAGCATGACATTTCATGAGTACATTGCCTTTCGTGAATAGAGAAACCCTGTTTTGTTTTTGGTGTAATTAGTTTAAAAGTTAAGGTCGCTATGACTTCATGTGCATCAGGCGAGCGATTAGGGTAAAATATTCAGAGCTATTTGACACTCTTGTTCATTTTTACCTGACTTGTTCAGAATGTTCATTCAATAAAAGCTTGTACAACTTTGAAAAACAGCCATAGCTGAGACATCATTTTTTTCTAATTCATCCTTGTTATACTCGTAAGAACCATGTTTAACCAGTAGAGCGACCACAATCAGTGCATTACATACTAATTTGTGTTTTCACAGCGCGGCACCATTCGGCCGTCCACAGCTCGAACCTGCAACTGACCTCAACCGGCTGTACCGCACCAAACAGAACGCAGAAAAGTGTTATCAAACAATTAGAACGAGAACAAAAAAAAGGCATTTACATCTAATTCATTTTTAAAATATTTAAAAAAATCAACAAGAAAAAAATGCACTGGGCTAAACAATAGTTCATTAAAAATATAATACTTTAAAATAACTACTATGATAGTAAAACCAACCAACACAAACATACAGCTGTTGTTTATCGTTTGTTGGTCATTCGAACCCCAAACAAAAAGGGTATATATAAATAAATGAAAACATGCCATGAATTTAAAGACATAAAAAGCTAATGTATTATGGCAGGTGAAAGCACCTGACCTGCGTATCTAGTCCAGCAGTAGTAACTTACAGTTTTCTTGACCCTACTCTGCCCTGAACTGACCACAAGTAACCACCACTGACCACCTCACGTCCCAGCCACGAACCCTGTATACGTCCGTAAATTGACCTATCGCTGTGTGGATCTATTACAACAAAATTAGGGTTGTTAAAATTTTGAATTTTATACCGTGATAAAATGGGGAGAAGATACTTTTTGAATGATATCTTTTATGGGAGTCAATGTGTGAGATGTTTGAAGTTGCCCCTATGGTGACATCGACACCCGGCGTGACCTGAAGATCAGAATATCTGTCAAAAGCGCATGTTTAGCCGCCCTGTATCTATACAAAATATGTTAACAATACACTTAATATGTGCATGTCAAGATGTGTACTGCGCAAACATATAATTATAGTTGAATAAAATACGGAAAGTTTCAGATATATCTCGAAGTCGTGAGCAGTTCTCGTCCAACTAGTGAATAATTGTTTGACGTGTGGGGAACGAACTTATACTTAACTATAGATATTATTTCTTAATAATACTTTTTTTTCTCTAGGTGTGACACTTTTATTCTTAGGATTCGTTTTGTTTGGTCCATTTGGGATTTTAGGAATATTTTGTAAAAATATTATGATCTATTGGGCAAAATTCCTTTTTAAACACACCGTTGATTTAAGTTTGAAGAAGAAATGTCGCTATTGGGTAGTGCTTCGTGGTAAGGCGCATAGCACCAACAGAAATCCGCAATGCCTTTAACTTTTATTTGCAGAAGTTGCCGTCGTGCATTCATTCTGTCGCGCTAACTCAAGCGTTATTTTCTTTGACGCCCCTTTTTTATCGCGGTCTTTATTCCTAACCAGAAACATAACCGCAATGTAATGCTTAAGCTTTCATCGATCCATCGTTTGTGTTTTAACAGAAATAATATAAATTGGATGAATTTTGCGACATACCACAAAATGGAATGACAGCAGACGACTTTTCCATTGCCCTCCAATAATAGCCATCTGGCAGAAATTTAATCACAAAAAATATCATGGTTTCATCGGAAATGAGGCTAAGCCATTTAACTAAACTAGTGTCCCTGTTTAGAAATTCCGTTATTTTAGTCGCTTAACTGAAGCTCAACGCCTCCCCACACTCCATCCCCACCACCCTCACACAAAAAAAGAAATAAAAAAATAGTGTAAAACCATTAAACCGAAAACAAATTTTAAAACCATAAAATCCTAGTCAAGGTGCTAAACCAAATGCAAATATTGAAGAACAAATGCCGAACTGAATTGCATCACACCAAAACATCCAGAGGAAAACCAATCCAAAATGCTAAAATAAATAACAAAGCCATAAACGCCAAGCCAAACTGTTAAATAAAATTCTGAAATTGGAATAGCAAAAACTTAAATTAATTTTAAAATGATTAACGCCAAGACACAATAAAAAATCAAATGTTAAATTGTAAGGGCATAAAAACACAAGTCCAGTTAGAAATATAATAACCGCACATGGTGAATTTCATCAGAATAACTACATTGCAGGTTCTGCAATAAAACAACAGTATTTGCATATTTATTCTGCAAGAGTTACTTATGTCACACAAATACGGTTTCTATTGCTGCTACTGACGAATTATTGGTTGACAGTTCTTGTTTCCTTCCGCCATCATAACCTGTCATTTCTGCAATGTTATAATACGAATAGATTTGCCTATAATAGAGATACTCGTTGATTATGAATCCCTCTTCTTAAAACTGAAAGAGGACGCGCTACATTATTATAGATAATCTCCTTAAAGGATAATCTCCTTAAAGGATATCCATCTTCAATATAGTTTGTCTCATATTCTGTCTCAAAACTACTACCCTGTTCCGAGGATATAGCTATGAAATATGCAGTGAAACCTACGCAGACATTGAATATTTATGTACGAATGTATTACGACGTTGCTCTGTAGCAAAACATAGTTGTGTATACGATACAAAGACACTTTGAAACAAAGAATACAAATAACAAATAACAATTAAGTGTGTTTGGCCTTGCGGTTGACTACCATGCATTGGGACTAATAAGACCATCCCTATATGATTTTCTGCGGTCTTAAAGGGATCTTTTTCATGCAATTAATCTAATCATGAAAGCGGAGAAATTGTTAATTTTCAAATCACCATCTTTGTTGTCTTTATTGATCCCGTAAGTGGCCCTTTCATGTGATTTATGATAAAAAAAACAAAGGGTCGTTCATTTTATCAAAAATGCTTCTTTCGCAAAATTTATGTTATAAAAAATAAATATAGCAATGGAGTAAACTCGAACATAAATGATGCGATACACATTTAGGCCCATAATCAGAATGGCAAAACTATATCAAACAAATGAAGATTACGCAATATTCAATTTTAACAATATTTTCCGAAAGAAATTTCCTATTGACCATGTTTGTGATGATGCTACATAGCACTTAGACGATTTGCGGTCTCATAAATTGAATATAATAAAGTTAATTGACCTCAAAGATATCAATGTCATACAGGATAAACAATATTTCTGACAGGGCATTAGACAGATAATGCGATCGCCGAGTTGAGCTTTTGTTCTACTCATCAGAGTTGCAACTCCCTTGGTGTGACACCCTAGTCATAATCGAAGTGCGCCTTTTTGTGCGCAAGATAAATTATTACCGGAACTCACCCATGGGATTTCGAAATGTCAATATAGATAGGAACGCATAAGTTTAATTCCTCGTAATATTTGATAAAACTAGTGTCATATAACCAATAAAGGGCAAACGCGGCAAACGAATGCACAACCTTCATGAAAATTGAAATATTAGATTGTCTAGATGATATAGAAGAGAATGGGTTCATATCATTAATTAGTTTATTGCACATTAATCAGTTTATTGCAATGATAGTTAATGATTAATTCAATGCATGTATGTGTCAATGATCATTGTTGAGATCAGTCCGTCCTTTCAGGGGCAGACTTAGCTTGTGCACCAGTAATAGCTAGGTCCACAACATACACAGGTCCCTATAATCCCATTCCATAACGTATTTATAATAAAACCTGAAAGAAAAAAAAACATACAAAGATAGAAATAATATTTGATTCGAAAACAACTCTTTGTCAAAAGTTCTATAGCAAAAACTAAGTATTGTATTTTCAGACTTGACAACAAAAAAACAACAACAAAAAAATCGGTAGAACCGATAGATGCTCCCAGAAATGTATCCTCAACTTATCATATGGCCTTGTATCACCCAGCAGGTTTCAACTTGCAGTTCCATTAGTAGTTTTTGATTTATGCTTCGGACAAAATTTACAAGTATAACATTACAAAGGGCAATAACTCTAATATGAACTAGAACGAATACCCACGTTTTATTCACACAGGTCACTTCAACCCCCGCCCCCCCCCCCCCCCCCCCACCCCACCACACACACACACACAGCCCCACAGTATATTCAATGTAATCCCTACATCAAAATGTTCATTTCAGAAATAATGTTTAAATAAATTGACCCCCTGTTACCCTCCACCCACCACCCACCCCCTCCAACCCGAACCCCAGGGAAGACGTCCGAGTTTTAAATAATAAATCATTTGACATTCTGTGTATGTCTTTATTAGATGACTATTATACCAATTAATGTGCAAAAGTATGAAAAAATGACACCGTAATTGCATGATTAGTTATTAGTGTATGTGATGCCCCTTCCTCCAGGCCCAACTATAACATAGGAGGAAACAAATGTATACAGTGTAATCCCATCATCATGTTTCATTTCAGACATAATTATAAAAAAAAAATCCAAATCCCCCCACCCCTAGGGCCCCCACACAGACGGTCCGAGTTCGATATAATAAAAATAATAAAATCATTTAATGTGTTGCTTATGTTTTATACAAGTTATGTGCAAGAATATGGAAAAATGACAGTGTAATTGAATTTTTTGTTTATTTGACCTTTTGACCCCCCTGAGGGCCCCTCGGCTCAGAGCCAAAAATAATGTTGCTCTTGCAAGCCGGCATCATATGGTAATGTCATACCCTAAGTTTGGTTGAATTCCGTTCAACGGTTTAGGAGGAGATGCGGTAACGGACAGACGGACAAACGGAGGCGATTTTAATATACCCTGTTTTTTTCCAAAGACGTGGGTATAATAATAGAATCATTTAATATGTTGCTTATCTTTTATAGACGTTAACATACACCAAGTTATGTGCAAGAATATGGAAAAATGACAGTGTAATTGACTTGTTAGTGTATTTTACCTTTTGACACCCCTGAGGGACCCTGGGTGCAGAGCCATCATCATGTTTCATTTGAGACATAATTACAAAATAAAAAAAATGACCCCAAATACCGTCCGCCACACCCACCCTGGGCCCCAGGGCAGACGTTTGAGTTTGCGTAATATAAAAAATCATTTGATATGTTGCTTATACGATTACATATACCAAGTTATGTGCAAATATATAAAAAAAAAATGACAGTGTAATGGAATTTTTAGTTTATTTGACATTTTGACCCCTCCTGTAGGTCCCTGGGCTCGGAGCCAAAAATAATAGTGCTCTTGCACGCCGTTATCATATGGTGATGTCATACCCTAAGTTTGGTTGAGTTCCGTTCAGCGGTTTAGGAGGAGATACGGTAACGGACAGACGGACGGACAAACGGAGGCGATTTTAATATACTTTTTTTTTCCAAAAACGTGGGTATAATAAAGACTGGTTGTAGATCTCTGCACTTACTCTCACTGCCCTCTATCATTGTTTGAAGTTTCATTGCAGTACCATAAGTAGTTTTGAAGTTATGCTCCGGTCAAAAAATCGAAGATAAAATTTCAAAGGGCAGTAACTTAATTTGAAAATGACAGAGTTACGGTTCTTGCACTCTGCACTTCCATTGCCCTCTATCAGTGTGAAGTTTCATTGCAGTCCCATCCGTAGTTTTGAAGTTATGCTCCTGACAAAAGTGAGACGGGAGAATGGACGGAATGACGGACAAATCGGCGACTATATGCTCCCCCGAAAGTTTTTGGGAGCATATTTTCGGAGAACATAAAAACTATCTGCATCAATCAATAAAGTAAATTGCACGCAGAATAAACGATAATATCGAAACTGTCAATTAATACTTTAAAAGAGGTACACCTATTTACTCGAATGTTAATATACTAAGAACACAACTCGGAGTAATCATGATACATATATTCCTATTAGTTTCATGAAATTTCAACGACAAGCTCAACTAAATATTTTGTTTTGATACAGTCGATCCGAGATGTAATCTTTCACTGTTACAGAACGAGGATGAGAAGTTTGTTATTAGTTTTGCGGTTGGAGAATACAATATAACAAATTACGATTATAAAGCGAAAGAAATAAACCATTTCTGTCAAAATATCCAAACAAAACAATCTTCTAATTTTCTAAGACGCATTCCTATGTCAATATAGCAAAAGTATTCCAAATGAGCGCCTTTTGTGTTACGCCATTTTGTTAATTATAAACTCGCGTTGTTTCGTAATCAAAAAGAAACGAGAAATGATTCAAAACGTCAAAAGAAACTTGATTGATGAAGAAATTGAAGCAAAGTTCATAGAGCATGATAATATTTGAAGACAAAATTAATCTTCCCTTCAAAAAAGTGGAGGGGTATCGATTTTAACCGCATGGTTCAAATTAAAGCCACAACGTATACTCGTGCAATCTAGACCGAGCAATCGTAAATTAGAAAATAGTTCTGGCAATCGTAAATTAGAAAATAGTTCTAGCAATCGTAAATTAGAAGAAAATTGTTTTAGATTTGTAGACTTATTGAAAAAATAGTATGCATAGCCCCGGCAAAAGCCGTGATCGGCTAACAGTTTAAATAGATTTTGTCTGGCTGGAACCTGGCTTTAACTTGTTATTATATCGTATTGTGCAAGTTACCTTCATTATGTAAAATACGCATACATACACTAGAATATTTGTTGGTTTGTCGTGAATGTAGGATTTATTTTCATCTCGAAGTGAGAAAACTCAAATATTTTCACTCGTGACCAGCACTCGTGAAAATATAAGTTTTCTCACTTCTCGATGAAAATAAATCCTATATTCACTCAAAAAAAAAAAAAATCCTCTATATACGGTACACTTTCCGATAATCATGTTGAAGGTTATACTAAGCTAAATGTTGCTCCATGTTCCTTCAACAGTAACGCAAGCTTGATAATGATCTGTAAACAACTCAAACCTGGTTTGATAATTATATGTAAACGACTCAAACCTGGTTTGATAATGATCTGTAAACAACTCAAACCTGGTTTAATAATGGTCTGTAAACAACCCAAACCTGGTTTGATAATGATCTGTAAACAACCCAAACCTGGTTTGATAATGATCTGTAAACAACTCAAACCTGGTTTGATAATGGTCTGTAAACAACCCAAACCTGGTTTGATAATGATATGTAAACAACTCAAACCTGGTTTGATAATGATCTGTAAACGACTCAAACCTGGTTTGATAATGATATGTAAACAACCCAAACCTGGTTTGATAATGATCTGTAAACAACTCAAACCTGGTTTAATAGAATACTGGGAAATTTATCAACAACGAAATGCTGGTTTGAATATTTTTTAATACATATTGCTTCAGCTGTATACTGGGACAAAAGGTCAACATTGTTTTGACCCCTTGCAATTGCATACCATTTCTACTTTCACGTTTGCAATGTATATCTAAAACTGTCAAAAGCATGACGATCTGCATTTCCAAATATCAATAACATGTCCAGAATACCGTAACAGCCAAGAAATAACAGGAAACTGCAATAAACAAGTGTTTCAAGATGAAGGAAAAAGATGAGCACTCTTTAAAAAAGAAAACTACTTCCGCCTGGCGAGCATATCCGGCTGATTGGGTAATAGGGTAGTGCTAGGAATGAGCGTCCCGGAGTCAGAATAACGTTTCCGGTGAGGAATCATGTCATGTGTCTATAGGACGTGTTATTCCATTGTGGCAGTATTATAACGCTGGACATACTTGTCACTGCTACAAATAGATGCCGTCGTGATATGACTGAAATATTTTTAAAGCGACATTAAACAACATGCATAAAAACTGGTTATGTTATGGAAGCCCTGGTGTGACTACCGACTTCATTCCTTTTGACTTTCATATATATATTTTTTTAATTCCATACTTCTAATTTATTACTTCTTTTTTCGTGATTTCTGGAGGACCTGGGTTTAAGCCTCACCGGCGCCATTGAGTTTCTTCGGTTTGTTCTTTCTCTAATCCTCGTCCATCGGATGGGGACGTAACTGGACGGTCCCGTGAATCACCCGAGCACGTAAAGTACCGTAGGAATCTATTCTTTCGGAAGAGTAAGACGGGTTTTCGGATACCTATTTAACATTGCCCTCTCTCTCTGGGATGGCTTTAAATAATAGTGTGTTGATGAGTCGTTAAACAGCATTCAATTCAAGCTGCGTCACTTTTTACTTCATGACTATATTATGACTTCTCACTTCACGTCTTCTACTTTTATTTCTTCATGAATTCAAAGGTCATGGGGTCTAAAAAAAAGTCAAAACGATATGCTTGTCAGACTGAAGTGGGGACCTCCCTGGAGGTTGTTATTAACCAAAAAACACAATACGTAGATGTTGTTATTAACCAGACACTTACACTTTGTTATAAACCACACACTCCTTGGACGTTATTATTAACCACACACATTGGGTGTTGTAATTAACTACACACCTTGTACTGTTATTAGCCACACACCTTGGATGTTGTTATAAGCCACACATATTGGACTTTGTCATTAACCACGCTTCCTGGATGTTATTCAACATACACCTTGCATGTTGTTATTAACTGCACACATTGGATGTTGATATTAACCAAACGCCTTGGAGGTTATTTTTAACCACACACATAGGATGTTGTTATTAACAACAAAACTTGGATGTTGTTAATAACCACACTCATTGGGTGTTGTTATTAACCAAACACATAGGATGTTGTTATTAACCACTCACCTTAAATATTGATATAAACCATAAACATTGGAGGTTATTATTAACCACATACATTGAAGATTTTTATTAAGCACACACCTTGGATGTTGTTATTAACCACACATCTTTGATATTGATATTAACCACACACCTTGGAGGTTGTTATTAATCACATACCTTTTACGTTGTTATTTACCACAGCCCTTGGATGTTGTTGTCAACCACACACGTAGGACGTTGTTATAAACTACACACATTGGATGTTGATATTAACCACACTCCTTAGAGGTTGATATTAACCACACATATTGGATGTTGTTCTTAACCACACATCGGATTTTGTCATTAACCACGCTCCCTGGATGTTGTCATTAACCACACACCTATGATGTTGTTATTAACAACACACCTTGGATGTTGATATTAACCACACTCCTTGAAGTTTGTTATTAACCACACTCCTTGAAGGTTGTTATTAGCCACTAACCTTGGAGTTTGCTCTTAACCACACACCGTGGACGTTGTCATTAACCACACACAATGAATGTTTTTATTAACCGCACACATTGGAAGGTGTTGTTAACCATACACATTGTATGTTGTTATTTAACGCATTCCTTGGATGTTGTTATTTGTGACCCACCTTAAATGTTGTTAACCACAATCCTTCGACGTTGTTATTAGCCACACACCTTGGACGTTGTTATTAACCACACTCCTTGGATGTTGCTATTACCCACACAACTTGGACGTCGCTTTAACCACACACCATGGACGCTGTAATTAACCATACATCTTGGATGTTGTTATTAACCACACACCGTGGAAGTCATAATTAATCACAAACCTCTGAAGTTGTTATTACCCACACATCATGGACGTTGATATTAACCACACACAGTGTACGTCGTTATTAACCACACACAGTGGATGTTGTTATTTACCGCATTCTTTAGATGTTGTTATTTGTAACCCGCCTTAAATGTTATTAACCACAATCATTAGACATTGTTATTAACCACTCACCTTGAATGTTGATATAAACCACACACCTTGGAGGTTGTTATTAACCACACACCTTGAAGGTTTTTATTAACCACACATCTTGGAGGTGGATATTAACCACACACCTTGGATGTTGATGATATTAACCACACACCTTGGATATTGTTATTAACCACACACCTTGGACGTTGTTATTTACCACACCCAATGGATGATTTTATCAACCACACACGTTGAACGTTGTTATAAACTACACAAATTGGATGATGATATTAACCACACTCGTTGGAGATTGATATTAACCACACACATTGGATGTTGTTATTAGCCACACATCTTGGAGGTTGTTATTAACCACACACCTTGGACGTTGTCATTTACCACACCCAGTGGATGATTTATCAACCACACACGTTGAACGTTGTTATAAACTACACAAATTGGATGTTGATATTAACCACACTCGTTGGAGATTGATATTAACCACACACATTAGATGTTGTTATTAGCCATACATCTTGGAGGTTGTTATTAACCGCACTCATTGGATGTTGTTATCAACCACGCTTTGCATTTTGTCATTAATCACGCTCCCTGGATGTTGTCATTAACGACACACCTTGGACTTTGATATAAACCACAATCCTTTTAGGTTGTTATTACCCACACTCCCTGGATGTTGTAATTAACCACAAACCTATGGTGTTGTTTTTAATTGCATTCCTTGGACGTTGTTATAAACCATACACATTGAACTGTGTTAAACACGCTCACTGGAAGGTGTTTTAAACCACACACCTATGATGTTGTTATCAACAACACACCTTTGATGTTGTTATTAACCACATACCTTGGATGTTGATATTAACCACATTCCTTGAAGGTTGATATTAACCACAAATCTTGGACGTTGTAACTAATCACACATCAAGAATATTGTTGTCAACCACACACCTTGGATGTTGTTAGTAACCACACACATTTGATTGTTATTTACCACACTCCCTGGACTTTGTTATTAACTACACACCTTTAACGTCGTTTTTTACCACAAACCCTGGACGCTGTTATTAACCATACACATTGGATATTGTTATTAACCTCACACCATGGAAGTCGTAATTAATCACACACAGCGGATGTTGTTATTTACTGCATTCTTTGGATATTGTTATTTGTAACCTGCCTTAAATGTTATTAACACAATCCTTAAACGTGGTAATTAACCACACACCTTGTACGTTGTTATTTATAACTCTCCTTGCATGTTGTTAATACCCATACTCATTGGACGTTGTTACTAACCACACATCAATGATATTGTTGTTAACCACACACTTTGGATGTTGTTATTTATCACACACCATTGCGATTGTTATTAACCACACTCCCTGTACTTTGTTATTAACCACACACCTTGAACGTCGTTTTTAACCACACACCATGGACTCTGTTATTAACCACACACCGTTGACGTTGTTATTATCGACACACCTTGCTGCTTGTTATGAACGTTAAACACACTCCCTGTTGATGTCATAAACGACACACACATTGGACGTCTTTATTAACCACACACACTGGACGTTGTTACTAACCACACACATTGGACGTCTTTATTAACCACACACCCTGGACGTTGTTACTAACCACACACATTGGACGTCTTTATTAACCACACACCCTGGACGTTGTTACTAACCACACACATTGGACGTCTTTATCAACCACATTCCTTGGTCGTTGATATTAACCACACACCCTGGACGTTGTTACTAACCACACACATTGGCTGTCGTTATTAACCACATTTCTTGGTCGTTGTTATTAACCACACACCTTGGACGTTGCTATTAATCAAAAACCTTGGAGGTCGTTATTAACCACACTCCTTGGTCGTTGTTATTAACCACATTCCTTGCTCGTTGTTATTAATCACAATACAGTTGGACGGTATTATTAATCTTTGTTATTCATCACTAATCTTGGAGGTTGTGTTTAAACATTTCCTTGGATGTTTAGTAATTAACAATAAACAACTTTGAGAATTTTCATTAACCACATACTCATTGGATGTAGTCATTACCACACTGATTGGATGAAGTCATTACCACACTCATTGGATGTAGTCATTGCCACACTGATTGGAAGAAGTCTTTACCACAATCATTGGATGTAGTCATTACCACAGTCATTGGATGTAGTCATTATCACACTGATTGGATGAAGTCATCACCACAATCATTGGATGTGGTCTTTACCACAATCATTGGATGTAGTCATTACCACACTGATTGAATGTAGTCATTACCACACTGATTGGATGTAGTCATTACCACACTCATTGGATGTAGTCATTACCACAATCATTGGATGTAGTCATTACCACAATCATTGGATGTAGTCATTACCACACTGATTGGATGTAGTCATCACCACAATCATTGGATGTAGTCTTTACCAAAATCATTGGATGTAGACATTACCACACTGATTGAATGTAGTCATTACCACACTAATTGGATGTAGTCATTACCACACTCATTGGATGTAGTCCTTACTACAATCATTGGATGTAGTCATTACCACACTCATTGGATGTAGCCATTACCAAAGTCATTGGATGTAGTCATTGCCACACTGATTGGATGACGTCTTTACCACAATCATTGGATGTAGTCATTACCAAAGTCATTGGATGTAGTCATTGCCACACTGATTGGATGACGTCTTTACCACAATCATTGGATGTAGTCATTACCACAATCATTGGATGTAGTCATTACCACACTGATTAGATGAAATCATCACCACAGTCATTGGATGTAGTCTTTACCACAATCAATAGATCTAGTCATTACCACAATCATTGGATGTAGTCATTACCACACTGATTGGATGAAGTCATTACCACAATCATTGGATGTAGTCATTACTACAATCATTGGATGTAGTCATTACCACAATCATTGGATGTAGTCATTGCCACATTGATTGGGTGTAGTCATTACCACACTGATTGGATGTAGTCATTACCACACTCATTGGATAAAGTCATTTCCACACTCACTGGATGTAGTCATTACCACAATCATTGGATGTAGTCATTGCCACACTGATTGGATGTAGTCATAACCAGAATCATTGGATGTAGTCATTGTCACACTGATTGGATGAAGTCATCACAACAATTATTGAATGTAGCCATTACCACAATCATTGGATGTAGTCATTGCCAAACTGATTGGGTGTAGTCATTACCACACTGATTGCATGTAGTAATTACCACAATCATTGGATGTAGCCATTGCCACACTGATTGGATGTCGTCTTTACCACACTTATTTATATGTATTCTTTACAACACTCAATGGACGTTGTCAATATAATATTCATTGGACGTAGTCATTACCACACTGATTAGATGAAGTCATTACCACAATCATTGTATGTAGTCATCACCACACTGATTGGATGCAGTCATTACAACACTCATTGGATGTAGTCATTACCACAATCATTGGATGTAGTCATCACCACACTCATTGGATGTAGTCATTACCACACTGGTTGGATGTAGTCATTACCAGATTGATTGGATGCAGTCATTACCACAATAATTGGATGTAGTGATTACCACAATCATTGGATGCAGTCATTACCACACTCATTGGATGAAGTCATTACCACACTCATTGGATGTAGACATTACCACAATCATTGGATGTAGTCATTGTCAAACTGATTGGATGTCGTCTTTACCACACTTATTTGGATGTATTCTTTACCACACTCAATGGACGTTGTCATTATAATATTCATTGGACGTAGTCATTACCACACTGATAGGATGTAGTCATTACCACACTCATTGGATGTAGTCATTACCACAATCACTGGATGTAGTCATTACCATACTGATAGGATGCAGTCATTACCACACTCATTGGATGCAGACATTACCACACTCATTGGATGTAGTCATTACCACACTCATTGGATGTAGTCATTACCACAACCAATGGATGTAGTCATCACCACTCTCATTGGATGTATTCATTACCACAATCATTGGATGTAGTCATCACCACTCTCATTGGATGTAGTCATTACAACACTGATTGGATGAAGTCATTACCACAATCATTGGATGAAGTCATTACCACAATCATTGGATGTAGTCATTACCACAATCATTGGAAATAGTCATTACCACTCTGATTGGATGTAGTCATTACCACAATCATTGGATGTAGTCATTGCCACACTGATTGGATGAAGTCATTAAAACAATCATTGGATGTAGTCATTACCACAATCATTGGATGTAGTCATTACCACAATGATTGGATGTAATCATTACCACACTGATTGGATGTAGTCATTACCACAATCACTGGATGTAGTCATTGCCACACTGATTGGATGTCATCTTTACCACACTTATTTGGATGTATTCTTTACCACACTCAATGGACGTTGTCATTACAATACTCATTGAACGGAGTCATTACCACACTGATTGGATGTAGTCATTACCACACTGATTGGATGTCGTCTTTACCACACTTATTTGGATGTATTCTTTACCACACTCAATGGACGTTGTCATTACAATATTCATTGGCCGTAGTCATTACCACACTCATTGAATGTAGTCATTACCACAATCATTGGATGTAGTCATCACCACACTCATTGAATGTAGTTATTACCACACTGGTTGGATGTAGTCATTACCACACTGATTGGATGTAGTCATTACCACACTTATTTGGATGTATTCTTTACCACACGCAATGGACGTTGTCATTACAATATTCATTGGACGTAGTCTTTACCACACTCATTGAATGTAGTCATTACCACACTGATTGGATGAAGTCATTACCACACTCATTCGATGTAGTCATTACCACAATCATTGAATGAAGTCATTACCACAATCATTGGATGTAGTCATTACCACACTGATTGGATGTCGTCTTTATCACACTTATTTGGATGTATTCTTTACTACACTCAATGGACGGTGTCATTACAATATTCATTAGACGTAGTCATTACCACACTGATTGGAGGAAGTCATTACAACACTCATTGGATGTAGTCATTACCACAATCATTGGACGAAGTCATTACCACACTCATTGGACGTAGTCATTACCACAATCATTGGATGTAGTCATCACCACACTGATTGGATGCAGTCATTACCACACTTATTGGATGAAGTCATTACCACAATCATTGGATGTAGTCATCACCACACTCATTGGATGTAGTCATTACCACACTGGTTGGATGTAGTCATTACCACACTGATTGGATGTAGTCATTACCACAATCATTGGATGTAGTAATTGCCACACTGATTGGATGTCGTCTTTACCACACTTATTTGGATGTATTCTTTACCACACTCAATGGACTTTGGCATTACAATATTCATTGGATGTAGTCATTACCACAATCATTGGATGCAGTCATCACCACACTGATTGGATGCAGTCATTACCACACTTATTGGATGAAGTCATTTCCACAATCATTGGATGTAGTCATCACCACACTCATTGGATGAAGTCATTACCACACTGGTTGGATGTAGTCATTACCACACTGATTGGATGTAGTCATTACCACAATCATTGGATGTAGTCATCACCACACTCATTGGATGTAGTCATTACCAAACTCATTTGATGTAGTCATTACAACAACCATGGGATGTAGTCAATACCACACTGAGTGTATGTAGTCATTACCACACTCATTGGATGAAGTCATTACCAAACTCATTGGATGTAGTCATTACCACAATCATGGGATGTAGTCATTACCACACTCATTGGATGTAGTCATTACCACACTCATTGGATGTATTCATTCCCACAATCATTGGATGTAGCCATTACCACAATCATTGGATGAAATCATTACCACACTCATTGGATGTAGTCATTACCACACCGATTGGAAGTAGTCATTACCACACTGATTGGATGTAGTCATTACCACATTCATTGGATGTAGTCATTACCAAAATCATTGGATGTAGTCATTACCACAATCATTGGATGTAGTCATTACCACACTGATTGGATGTAGTCATTACCACAATCACTGGATGTAGTCATAACCACACTGATTGGATTTAGTCATTACCACACTGATTGGATGTAGTCATTACCACAATCATTGGATGTAGTCATTACCACACTGATTGGATATAGTCATTACCACAATCATTGGATGTAGTCATTACCACACTGATTGGATGTAGTCATTACCACACTGATTGGATGTAGTCATAACCACAATCATTGGATGGAGTCATTACCACAATCATTGGATGTAGTCATTGCCACACTGATTGGATGTAGTCATCACCAAAATCATTGGATGTAGTCATTACCACAATCATTGGATGTAGTCATAACCACAATCTTTGGATGTATGTCATTACCATACTGGTTGGATGTGGTCTTTACCACACTTATTTGGATGTATTCTATACCACACTCAATGGACGTTGTCATTACAATATTCATTATCACACTGATTGGATGTAGTCATTAACACAATCATTGGATGTAGTCACTGCCGCACTGATTGGATGTAGTCATCACCACACTCATTGGATGTAGTCATTGCCACACTGATTGGATGTAGTCATCACCACAATCATTGGATCTAGTCATTACCACAATCATTGGATGCAGTCATTACCACACTGATTGGATGTAGTCATTAACACACTGATTGGACGTAGTCATTACCACACTGAATGGATGTAGTCTTTACCACTCTGATTTAGATGTATTCTTTACCAATCTCATTGGACGTTGTCATTATAATATTCATTGGACGTAGTCATTACCACACTGATTGGATGAAGTCAATACCACACTCATTGAATGTAGTCATTACCACAATCATTGGATGTAGTCATTATCACACTGATTGGATGTAGTCTTTACCACACTCATTGGATGTACCACGCTGATTGGATGTAGTATTTACCACACTGATTTGGTGTATTCATTACCACATTCATTGGACTTTGTCATCATCACACTGATTGGATGTAGTCTTTACCACACTCATTGGATGTAGCCATTACCACATTGATTGGGTGTAGTCATTACCACGTTCATTGGACGTAGTCATTATCACACTGATTGGATGTAATCTTTACCATACTCATTGGATGTACCACACTGATTGGATGTAGTATTTACCACACTGATTTGGTGTATTCATTACCACATTCATTGGACTTTGTCATCATCACACTGATTGGATGTAGTCTTTACCACACTCATTGGATGTAGTCATTACAACACTCATTGGATGTAGTCATTACCACACTGATTGGGTTTAGTCATTACCATATCCATGGGACGTAGAAATTGCCACACTGATTGGAAGCATTCATTACCACATTGATTGGGTGTATTCATTACCACGTTCATTGGACGTAGTCATTATCACACTGATTGGATGTAATCTTTACCATACTCATTGGATGTACCACGCTGACTGGATGTAGTATTTACCACACTGATTTGGTGTATTCATTACCACATTCATTGGACTTTGTCATCATCACACTGATTGGATGCAGTCTTTACCAAACTCATTGGATGTAGTCATTACAACACTCATTGGATGTAGTCATTACCACACTGATTGGGTTTAGTCATTACCATATCCATGGGACGTAGTCATTGCCACACTGATTGGAAGCATTCATTACCACATTGATTGGGTGTATTCATTACCACGTTCATTGGATGTAGTCATTATCAAACTGGTTGGATGTAGTCTTTACCATACTCATTGGATGTAGTCATTATCACACTGATTGGATGTAGTCATTACCACATACATTGGACGTAATCATTGCCACACTGATTGGCACTACATTCAATTACCACACTGATTGGGTGTAGTCATTCCCACACAGATTGGATGTAGTCATTACCGCACTCATAAGACGTAGTCATTTCCACTTTCTTTGGACGTAGTCATTACCACACTGATTGGATGTAGTCTTTACCTCACTCATTGGATGTAGTCATAACCACAATCACTGGATGTAGTCATTGCCACACTGATTGGATGTCGTCTTTACCACATTTATTTGGATGTATTCTTTACCACACTCAATGGACGTTGTCATTACAATACTCATTGAACGGAGTCATTACCACACTGATTGGATGTAGTCATTACCACAATCATTGGATGTAGTCATTACCACACTGATTGGATGTCGTCTTTACCACACTTATTTGGATGTATTCTTTACCACACTCAATCGACGTTGTCATTACAATATTCATTGGACGTAGTCATTACCTCACTGATTGGATGAAGTCATTACCACACTCAATCGATGTAGTCATTACCACAATCATTGAATGAAGTCATTACCACAATCATTGGATGTAGTCATTACCACACTGATTGGATGTCGTATTTATCACACTTATTTGGATGTATTCTTTACTACACTCAATGGACGGTGTCATTACAATATTCATTCGACGTAGTCATTACCACACTGATTGGATGAAGTCATTACAACACTCATTGGATGTAGTCATTACCACAATCATTGGATGAAGTCATTACCACACTGAATGGACGTAGTCATTACCAAAATCATTGGATGTAGTCATCACCACACTGATTGGATGCAGTCATTACCAGACTTATTGGATGAAGTCATTACCACAATCATTGGATGTAGTCATCACCATACTCATTGGATGTAGTCATTACCACACTGGTTGGATGTAGTAATTACCACACTGATTGGATGTAGTCATTACCACAATCATTGGATGTATTCATTCCCACAATCATTGGATGTAGCCATTACCACAATCATTGGATGAAGTCATTACCACACTCATTGGATGTAGTCATTACCACACCGATTGGAAGTAGTCATTACCACACTGATTGGATGTAGTCATTACCACATTCATTGGATGTAGTCATTACAAAAATCATTGGATGTAGTCATTACCACAATCATTGGATGTAGTCATTACCACACAGATTGGATGTAGTCATTACCACAATCATTGGATGTAGTCATAACCACACTGATTGGATTTAGTCATTACCACACTGATTGGATGTAGTCATTATCACAATCATTGGATGTAGTCATTACCACACTGATTGGATATAGTCATTACCACAATCATTGGATGTAGTCATTACCACACTGATTGGATGTAGTCATTACCACACTGATTGGATGTAGTCATAACCACAATCATTGGATGGAGTCATTACCACAATCATTGGATGTAGTCATTGCCACACTGATTGGATGTAGTCATCACCAAAATCATTGGATGTAGTCATTACCACAATCATTGGATGTAGTCATAACCACAATCTTTGGATGTATGTCATTACCATACTGGTTGGATGTCGTCTTTACCACACTTATTTGGATGTATTTTATACCACACTCAATGGACGTTGTCATTACAATATTCTCTGGACGTAGTCATTATCACACTGATTGGATGTAGTCATTACCACAATCATTGGATGTAGTCACTGCCACACTGATTGGATGTAGTCATCACCACACTCATTGGATGTAGTCATTGCCACACTGATTGGATGTAGTCATCACCACAATCATTGGATCTAGTCATTACCTCAATCATTGGATGCAGTCATTACCACACTGATTGGATTTAGTCATTAACACACTGATTGGACGTAGTCATTACCACACTGAATGGATGTAGTCTTTACCACTCTGATTTAGATGTTTTCTTTACCAATCTCATTGGACGTTGTCATTATAATATTCATTGGACGTAGTCATTACCACACTGATTGGATGAAGTCAATACCACACTCATTGAATGTAGTCATTACCACAATCATTGGATGTAGTCATTATCACACTGATTGGATGTAGTCTTTACCACAATCATTGGATGTAGTCATTACCACACTCATTCGATGTAGTCATTACCACAATCATTGAAGGAAGTCATTACCACAATCATTGGATGTAGTCATTACCACACTGATTGGATGTCGTATTTATCACACTTATTTGGATGTATTCTTTACTACACTCAATGGACGGTGTCATTACAATATTCATTCGACGTAGTCATTACCACACTGATTGGATGAAGTCATTACAACACTCATTGGATGTAGTCATTACCACAATCATTGGATGAAGTCATTACCACACTGAATGGACGTAGTCATTACCAAAATCATTGGATGTAGTCATCACCACACTGATTGGATGCAGTCATTACCACACTTATTGGATGAAGTCATTACCACAATCATTGGATGTAGTCATCACCACACTCATTGGATGTAGTCATTACCACACTGGTTGGATGTAGTAATTACCACACTAATTGGATGTAGTCATTACCACAATCATTGGATGTAGTAATTGCCACACTGATTGGATGTCGTCTTTACCACACTTATTTGGATGTATTCTTTACCACACTCAATGGACGTTGGCATTACAATATTCATTGGATGTAGTCATTACCAAAATCATTGGATGCAGTCATCACCACACTGATTGGATGCAGTCATTACCACACTTATTGGATGTAGTCATTACCAAAATCATTGGATGCAGTCATCACCACACTGATTGGATGCAGTCATCACCACACTCATTGGATGAAGTCATTAACACACTGGTTGGATGTAGTCATTACCACACTGATTGGATGTAGTCATTACCACACTCATTGGATGTAGTCATCACCACACTCATTGGATGTAGTCATTACCAAACTCATTGGATGTAGTCATTACCACAACCATGGGATGTAGTCAATACCACACTGAGTGTATGTAGTCATTACCACACTCATTGGATGTAGTCATTACCAAACTCATTGGATGTAGTCATTACCACAATCATGGGATGTAGTCATTGCCAGACTGATTGTATGTAGTCATTACCACACTCATTGGATGTAGTCATTACCACACTCATTGGATGTATTCATTCCCACAATCATTGGATGAAGTCATTACCACACTCATTGGATGTAGTCATTACCACACCGATTGGAAGTAGTCATTACCACACTGATTGGATGTAGTCATTACCACATTCATTGGATGTAGTCATTACCACAATCATTGGATGTAGTCATTACCACACTGATTGGGTGTAGTCATTCCCACACAGATTGGATGTAGTCATTACCGCACTCATAATACGTAGTCATTACCACTTTCTTTGGACGTAGTCATTACCACACTGATTGGATGTAGTCTTTACCTCACTCATTGGATGTAGTCATTACCACAATCACTGGATGTAGTCATTGCCACACTGATTGGATGTCGTCTTTACCACACTTATTTGGATGTATTCTTTACCACACTCAATGGACGTTGTCATTACAATACTCATTGAACGGAGTCATCACCACACTGATTGGATGTAGTCATTACCACAATCATTGGATGTAGTCATTACCACACTGATTGGATGTCGTCTTTACCACACTTATTTGGATGTATTCTTTACCACACTCAATCGACGTTGTCATTACAATATTCATTGGACGTAGTCATTACCTCACTGATTGGATGAAGTCTTTACCACACTTATTTGGATGTATTCTTTACCACACTCAATCGACGTTGTCATTACAATATTCATTGGACGTAGTCATTACCTCACTGATTGGATGAAGTCATTACCACACTGATTGGATGTAGTCATTATCACAATCATTGGATGTAGTCATTACCACACTGATTGGATATAGTCATTACCACAATCATTGGATGTAGTCATTACCACACTGATTGGATGTAGTCATTACCACACTGATTGGATGTAGTCATAACCACAATCATTGGATGGAGTCATTACCACAATCATTGGATGTAGTCATTGCCACACTGATTGGATGTAGTCATCACCAAAATCATTGGATGTAGTCATTACCACAATCATTGGATGTAGTCATAACCACAATCTTTGGATGTATGTCATTACCATACTGGTTGGATGTCGTCTTTACCACACTTATTTGGATGTATTTTATACCACACTCAATGGACGTTGTCATTACAATATTCTCTGGACGTAGTCATTATCACACTGATTGGATGTAGTCATTACCACAATCATTGGATGTAGTCACTGCCACACTGATTGGATGTAGTCATCACCACACTCATTGGATGTAGTCATTGCCACACTGATTGGATGTAGTCATCACCACAATCATTGGATCTAGTCATTACCTCAATCATTGGATGCAGTCATTACCACACTGATTGGATTTAGTCATTAACACACTGATTGGACGTAGTCATTACCACACTGAATGGATGTAGTCTTTACCACTCTGATTTAGATGTTTTCTTTACCAATCTCATTGGACGTTGTCATTATAATATTCATTGGACGTAGTCATTACCACACTGATTGGATGAAGTCAATACCACACTCATTGAATGTAGTCATTACCACAATCATTGGATGTAGTCATTATCACACTGATTGGATGTAGTCTTTACCACAATCATTGGATGTAGTCATTACCACACTCATTCGATGTAGTCATTACCACAATCATTGAATGAAGTCATAACCACAATCATTGGATGTAGTCATTACCACACTGATTGGATGTCGTATTTATCACACTTATTTGGATGTATTCTTTACTACACTCAATGGACGGTGTCATTACAATATTCATTCGACGTAGTCATTACCACACTGATTGGATGAAGTCATTACAACACTCATTGGATGTAGTCATTACCACAATCATTGGATGAAGTCATTACCACACTGAATGGACGTAGTCATTACCAAAATCATTGGATGTAGTCATCACCACACTGATTGGATGCAGTCATTACCACACTTATTGGATGAAGTCATTACCACAATCATTGGATGTAGTCATCACCACACTCATTGGATGTAGTCATTACCACACTGGTTGGATGTAGTAATTACCACACTAATTGGATGTAGTCATTACCACAATCATTGGATGTAGTAATTGCCACACTGATTGGATGTCGTCTTTACCACACTTATTTGGATGTATTCTTTACCACACTCAATGGACGTTGGCATTACAATATTCATTGAATGTAGTCATTACCAAAATCATTGGATGCAGTCATCACCACACTGATTGGATGCAGTCATTACCACAGTAATTGGATGAAGTCATTTCCACAATCATTGGATGTAGTCATCACCACACTCATTGGATGAAGTCATTAACACACTGGTTGGATGTAGTCATTACCACACTGATTGGATGTAGTCATTACCACACTCATTGGATGTAGTCATCACCACACTCATTGGATGTAGTCATTACCAAACTCATTGGATGTAGTCATTACCACAACCATGGGATGTAGTCAATACCACACTGAGTGTATGTAGTCATTACCACACTCATTGGATGTAGTCATTACCAAACTCATTGGATGTAGTCATTACCACAATCATGGGATGTAGTCATTGCCAGACTGATTGTATGTAGTCATTACCACACTCATTGGATGTAGTCATTACCACACTCATTGGATGTATTCATTCCCACAATCATTGGATGAAGTCATTACCACACTCATTGGATGTAGTCATTACCACACCGATTGGAAGTAGTCATTACCACACTGATTGGATGTAGTCATTACCACATTCATTGGATGTAGTCATTACCACAATCATTGGATGTAGTCATTACCACACTGATTGGGTGTAGTCATTCCCACACAGATTGGATGTAGTCATTACCGCACTCATAAGACGTAGTCATTACCACTGACTTTGGACGTAGTCATTACCACACTGATTGGATGTAGTCTTTACCTCACTCATTGGATGTAGTCATTACCACAATCACTGGATGTAGTCATTGCCACACTGATTGGATGTCGTCTTTACCACACTTATTTGGATGTATTCTTTACCACACTCAATGGACGTTGTCATTACAATACTCATTGAACGGAGTCATCACCACACTGATTGGATGTAGTCATTACCACAATCATTGGATGTAGTCATTACCACACTGATTGGATGTCGTCTTTACCACACTTATTTGGATGTATTCTTTACCACACTCAATCGACGTTGTCATTACAATATTCATTGGACGTAGTCATTACCTCACTGATTGGATGAAGTCTTTACCACACTTATTTGGATGTATTCTTTACCACACTCAATCGACGTTGTCATTACAATATTCATTGGACGTAGTCATTACCTCACTGATTGGATGAAGTCATTACTACACTGATTGGATGTAGTCATTATCACAATCATTGGATGTAGTCATTACCACACTGATTGGATATAGTCATTACCACAATCATTGGATGTAGTCATTACCACACTGATTGGATGTAGTCATTACCACACTGATTGGATGTAGTCATAACCACAATCATTGGATGGAGTCATTACCACAATCATTGGATGTAGTCATTGCCACACTGATTGGATGTAGTCATCACCAAAATCATTGGATGTAGTCATTACCACAATCATTGGATGTAGTCATAACCACAATCTTTGGATGTATGTCATTACCATACTGGTTGGATGTCGTCTTTACCACACTTATTTGGATGTATTTTATACCACACTCAATGGACGTTGTCATTACAATATTCTCTGGACGTAGTCATTATCACACTGATTGGATGTAGTCATTACCACAATCATTGGATGTAGTCACTGCCACACTGATTGGATGTAGTCATCACCACACTCATTGGATGTAGTCATTGCCACACTGATTGGATGTAGTCATCACCACAATCATTGGATCTAGTCATTACCTCAATCATTGGATGCAGTCATTACCACACTGATTGGATTTAGTCATTAACACACTGATTGGACGTAGTCATTACCACACTGAATGGATGTAGTCTTTACCACTCTGATTTAGATGTTTTCTTTACCAATCTCATTGGACGTTGTCATTATAATATTCATTGGACGTAGTCATTACCACACTGATTGGATGAAGTCAATACCACACTCATTGAATGTAGTCATTACCACAATCATTGGATGTAGTCATTATCACACTGATTGGATGTAGTCTTTACCACAATCATTGGATGTAGTCATTACCACACTCATTCGATGTAGTCATTACCACAATCATTGAATGAAGTCATAACCACAATCATTGGATGTAGTCATTACCACACTGATTGGATGTCGTATTTATCACACTTATTTGGATGTATTCTTTACTACACTCAATGGACGGTGTCATTACAATATTCATTCGACGTAGTCATTACCACACTGATTGGATGAAGTCATTACAACACTCATTGGATGTAGTCATTACCACAATCATTGGATGAAGTCATTACCACACTGAATGGACGTAGTCATTACCAAAATCATTGGATGTAGTCATCACCACACTGATTGGATGCAGTCATTACCACACTTATTGGATGAAGTCATTACCACAATCATTGGATGTAGTCATCACCACACTCATTGGATGTAGTCATTACCACACTGGTTGGATGTAGTAATTACCACACTAATTGGATGTAGTCATTACCACAATCATTGGATGTAGTAATTGCCACACTGATTGGATGTCGTCTTTACCACACTTATTTGGATGTATTCTTTACCACACTCAATGGACGTTGGCATTACAATATTCATTGAATGTAGTCATTACCAAAATCATTGGATGCAGTCATCACCACACTGATTGGATGCAGTCATTACCACACTTATTGGATGAAGTCATTTCCACAATCATTGGATGTAGTCATCACCACACTCATTGGATGAAGTCATTAACACACTGGTTGGATGTAGTCATTACCACACTGATTGGATGTAGTCATTACCACACTCATTGGATGTAGTCATCACCACACTCATTGGATGTAGTCATTACCAAACTCATTGGATGTAGTCATTACCACAACCATGGGATGTAGTCAATACCACACTGAGTGTATGTAGTCATTACCACACTCATTGGATGTAGTCATTACCAAACTCATTGGATGTAGTCATTACCACAATCATGGGATGTAGTCATTGCCAGACTGATTGTATGTAGTCATTACCACACTCATTGGATGTAGTCATTACCACACTCATTGGATGTATTCATTCCCACAATCATTGGATGAAGTCATTACCACACTCATTGGATGTAGTCATTACCACACCGATTGGAAGTAGTCATTACCACACTGATTGGATGTAGTCATTACCACATTCATTGGATGTAGTCATTACCACAATCATTGGATGTAGTCATTACCACACTGATTGGGTGTAGTCATTCCCACACAGATTGGATGTAGTCATTACCGCACTCATAAGACGTAGTCATTACCACTTTCTTTGGACGTAGTCATTACCACACTGATTGGATGTAGTCTTTACCTCACTCATTGGATGTAGTCATTACCACAATCACTGGATGTAGTCATTGCCACACTGATTGGATGTCGTCTTTACCACACTTATTTGGATGTATTCTTTACCACACTCAATGGACGTTGTCATTACAATACTCATTGAACGGAGTCATCACCACACTGATTGGATGTAGTCATTACCACAATCATTGGATGTAGTCATTACCACACTGATTGGATGTCGTCTTTACCACACTTATTTGGATGTATTCTTTACCACACTCAATCGACGTTGTCATTACAATATTCATTGGACGTAGTCATTACCTCACTGATTGGATGAAGTCTTTACCACACTTATTTGGATGTATTCTTTACCACACTCAATCGACGTTGTCATTACAATATTCATTGGACGTAGTCATTACCTCACTGATTGGATGAAGTCATTACCACACTCATTCGATGTAGTCATTACCACTATCATTGAATGAAGTCATTACCACAACCATTGGATGTAGTCATTACCACACTGATTGGATGTCGTATTTATCACACTTATTTGGATGTATTCTTTACTACACTCAATGGACGGTGTCATTACAATATTCATTCGACGTAGTCATTACCACACTGATTGGATGAAGTCATTACAACACTCATTGGATGTAGTCATTACCACAATCATTGGATGAAGTCATTACCACACTCAATGGACGTAGTCATTACCACAATCATTGGATGTAGTGATCACCACACTGATTGGATGCAGTCATTACCACACTTATTGGATGTAGTCATTACCACAATCATGGGATGTAGTCATTGCCACACTGATTGTAAGTAGTCATTACCACACTCATTGGATGTAGTCATTACCACACTCATTGGATGTATTCATTCCCACAATCATTGGATGAAGTCATTACCACACTCATTGGATGTAGTCATTACCACACCGATTGGAAGTAGTCATTATCACACTGATTGGATGTAGTCATTACCACATTCATTGGATGTAGTCATTACCACAATCATTGGATGTAGTCATAACCACACTGATTGGATTTAGTCATTACCACACTGATTGGATGTAGTCATTACCACAATCATTGGATGTAGTCATTACCACACTAATTGGATGTAGTCATTGCCACACTGATTGTATGTAGTCATTACCACACTCATTGGATGTAGTCATTACCACACTCATTGGATGTATTCATTCCCACAATCATTGGATGAAGTCATTACCACACTCATTGGATGTAGCCATTACCACACCGATTGGAAGTAGTCATTACCACACTGATTGGATGTAGTCATTACCACATTCATTGGATGTAGTCATTACCACAATCATTGGATGTAGTCATTACCACACTGATTGGGTGTAGTCATTCCCACACAGATTGGATGTAGTCATTACCGCACTCATAAGACGTAGTCATTACCACTTTCTTTGGACGTAGTCATTACCACACTGATTGGATGTAGTCTTTACCTCACTCATTGGATGTAGTCATTACCACAATCACTGGATGTAGTCATTGCCACACTGATTGGATGTCGTCTTTACCACACTTATTTGGATGTATTCTTTACCACACTCAATGGACGTTGTCATTACAATACTCATTGAACGGAGTCATCACCACACTGATTGGATGTAGTCATTACCACAATCATTGGATGTAGTCATTACCACACTGATTGGATGTCGTCTTTACCACACTTATTTGGATGTATTCTTTACCACACTCAATCGACGTTGTCATTACAATATTCATTGGACGTAGTCATTACCTCACTGATTGGATGAAGTCTTTACCACACTTATTTGGATGTATTCTTTACCACACTCAATCGACGTTGTCATTACAATATTCATTGGACGTAGTCATTACCTCACTGATTGGATGAAGTCATTACCACACTCATTCGATGTAGTCATTACCACTATCATTGAATGAAGTCATTACCACAACCATTGGATGTAGTCATTACCACACTGATTGGATGTCGTATTTATCACACTTATTTGGATGTATTCTTTACTACACTCAATGGACGGTGTCATTACAATATTCATTCGACGTAGTCATTACCACACTGATTGGATGAAGTCATTACAACACTCATTGGATGTAGTCATTACCACACTCAATGGACGTAGTCATTACCACAATCATTGGATGTAGTGATCACCACACTGATTGGATGCAGTCATTACCACACTTATTGGATGTAGTCATTACCACAATCATGGGATGTAGTCATTGCCACACTGATTGTAAGTAGTCATTACCACACTCATTGGATGTAGTCATTACCACACTCATTGGATGTATTCATTCCCACAATCATTGGATGAAGTCATTACCACACTCATTGGATGTAGTCATTACCACACCGATTGGAAGTAGTCATTATCACACTGATTGGATGTAGTCATTACCACATTCATTGGATGTAGTCATTACCACAATCATTGGATGTAGTCATAACCACACTGATTGGATTTAGTCATTACCACACTGATTGGATGTAGTCATTACCACAATCATTGGATGTAGTCATTACCACACTAATTGGATGTAGTCATTACCATACTGATTGGATGTAGTCATAACCACAATCATTGTATGGAGTCATTACCACAATCATTGGATGTAGTCATTGCCACACTGATTGGATGTAGTCATCACCAAAATCATTGGATGTAGTCATTACCACAATCATTGGATGTAGTCATAACCACAATCTTTGGATGTATGTCATTACCATACTGGTTGGATGTCGTCTTTACCACACTTATTTGGATGTATTCTATACCACACTCAATGGACGTTGTCATTACAATATTCATTGGACGTAGTCATTATCACACTGATTGGATGTAGTCATTACCACAATCATTGGATGTAGTCACTGCCACACTTATTGGATGTAGTCATCACCACACTCATTGGATGTAGTCATTGCCACACTGATTGGATGTAGTCATCACCACAATCATTGGATCTAGTTATTATCACAATCATTGGATGCAGTCATTACCACACTCATTGGACGTTGTCATTATAATATTCATTGGACGTAGTCATTACCACACTGATTGGATGAAGTCAATACCACACTCATTGGATGTAGTCATTACCACAATCATTGGATGTAGTCATTACCACTCTGTTTGGGTTTAGTCATTACCATATCCATGGGACGTAGTCATTGCCACACTGATTGGAAGCATCCATTACCACATTGATTGGGTGTATTCATTACCACGTTCATTGGACGTAGTCATTATCACACTGATTGGATGTAGTCATTATCACACTGATTGGATGTAGTCTTTACCACAATGATTGGATGTAGTCTTTACCACACTCATTGGATGTAGTCTTTACCATACTCATTGGATGTAGTCATTACCACACTGATTGGATGTAGTCTTTACCACACAGATTGGATGTAGTCTTTACCACACACATTGGATGTAGTCATTACCACACTCATTGGATGTAGTCATTACCACACTGATTGGGTTTAGTCATTACCATATCCATGGGACGTAGTCATTGCCACACTGATTGGAAGCATTCATTACCACATTTATTGTGTGTATTCATTACCGCGTTCATTGGACGTAGTCATTATCACACTGATTGGATGTAGTCTTTACCACACTGATTGGACGTAGTCGTTACCACACTGATTGGATGAAATCAATACCACACTCATTGGATGTAGTCATTACCACAATCATTGGATGTAGTCATTACCACACTGTTTGGGTTTAGTCATTACCATATCCATGGGACGTAGTCATTGCCACACTGATTGGAAGCCTTCATTACCACATTGATTGGGTGTATTCATTACCACGTTCATTGGACGTAGTCATTATCACACGGATTGGATGTAGTTTTTACCACACTCATTGGATGTAGTCTTTATCACACTCATTGGATGTAGTCATTACCACACTGATTGGATGTAGTCTTTACCACACTGATTGGATGTAGTCTTTATCACACTCATTGGATGTAGTCATTACCACACTCATTGGATGTATTCATTACCACGTTCATTGGATGTAGTCATTATCAAACTGGTTGGATGTAGTCTTTACCATACTCATTGGATGTAGTCATTATCACACTGATTGGATGTAGTCTTTACCACACTGATTGGATGTAGTCTTTACCACACTCATTGGATGTAGTCATTACCACACTCATTGGATGTAACCATTACCACACTGATTGGGTTTAGTCATAACCATATCCATGGGACGTAGTCATTGCCACACCGATTGGAAGCATTCATTACCACATTGATTGGGTGTATTCATTACCACGTTCATTGGACGTAGTCATTATCACACTGATTTGATGTAAGCTTTACCATACTCATTGGATGTACCACGCTGATTGGATGTAGTATTTACCACACTGATTTGGTGTATTCATTACCACATTCATTGGACTTTGTCATCATCACACTGATTGGATGCAGTCTTTACCACACTCATTGGATGTAGTCATTACAACACTCATTGGATGTAGTCATTACCACACTGATTGGGTTTAGTCATTACCATATCCATGGGACGTAGTCATTGCCACACTGATTGGAAGCATTCATTACCACATTGATTGGGTGTATTCATTACCACGTTCATTGGATGTAGTCATTATCAAACTGGTTGGATGTAGTCTTTACCATACTCATTGGATGTAGTCATTATCACACTGATTGGATGTAGTCATTTCCACATCCATTGGACGTAATCATTGCCACACTGATTGGATGTAGTCATTACCACACTGATTGGGTGTAGTCATTCCCACACAGATTGGTCGTAGTTATTACCGCACTCATAAGACGTATTCATTACCACTTTCTTTGGACGTAGTCATTACCACACTGATTGGATGTAGTCTTTACCTCACTCATTGGATGTAGTCATTACAACACTAATAGGATGTAGTCATTACCACATCCATTTGACGTAGTCATTACCACACTGATTGGATATAGTCATTTCCCCACTGATTCAGTGTAGTTCTTACCACACTCATTGCATGTAGTCATTACAAAAACTGATTTTGGTGTAGTCATTACCACACTGATTGGATGTATTCATTTCCACACTGATTGGATGTAGTTATTACCACAATGATTGGATGTAGTCATCACTACAATCATTGGATGTAGTTATTACCTCACTGATTGGATGTAGTCATTTCCCCACTGATTCAGTGTAGTTCTTACCACACTCATTGCATGTAGTCATTACAAAAACTGATTTGGGTGTAGTCATTACCACACGGATTGGATGTAGTTATTACCACACTGATTTGGATGTAGTCATTACCACACTGATTGGATTTTGTCATTACCACACTGATTTTATGTAGTCATTACCACACTCATTGGATGTAGTCATTAACACACTGATTGGATGTTGTCATTACCACAATCGTTGGATGTAGTCATTACCACACTGATTGGGTGTAGTCATTACCACACTGATTGGATGTAGTCTTTACCACACTGACTGAATGTAGTCATTATCACATCCATTGGACGTAGTCATTACCACACTGCTTGATGTAGTCATTGCCTCACTGATTGGGTGTAGTTTTTACCACACTCATAAGATATAGTCATTACCACACTGATTGGGTGTAGTCATTAGCACACTGATTGGATGTAGTCTTTACCATACTGATTGGGTGTAGTCACAACCACACTAATTGGATGTAGCTATTACCACATCCATTGAACGTTGTCCTTACCACACTGATTGGATGTAGTCCTTAACACATTCATTGGACTTAGTCATTACCACACTGATTGGATGAAGCCATTACCGCACTGATTGGGTGTAGTTATTACCACACTCATAAGATGTATTCATTACCACATCGATTGGGTGTAATTATTACCACACTGATTGAATGTAGTCTTTACCACACTGATTGGGTGTAGTCATTACCACATTAATTGGATGTAGCCATTACCACATCCATTGAACTTAGTCATTACCACACTTATTGAGTGTAGTCAATACCGCATTATTTGGATGTAGCCATTACCACATCCATTGAACGTAGTCATTATTACACTGATTGAATGTATTTATTACCTCACTGATTGGACGTAATCATTACCACACTCGTTGGATGCAGTCATCACCACACTGGTTGGATGTTGTCTTTTTCACACTCATTGGACGTAGTCATTACTACATTCAATGAACGTAGTCATTACCATACTGATTGGATGTAGTCATTACCACACTGATTGGATGCTGTCATTACCACAATCATTGGATGTAGTCATCACCACACTAGTTGGATGCAGTCATTACCACACTGATTGGATGTAGTTATTACCACACTGATTGGATGTAGTCATTACCACACTCATTTGATGTAGTCATCACCACACTCATTGGATGCAGTCATCACCACACTCATTGGATGAAGTCATCACCACACTGGTTGGATGCAGTCATCACCACACTCGTTGGATGTATTCATCACCACACTCGTTGGATGTAGTCATTACCACACTGATTGGATGTAGTCATCACCACACTCATTGAATGCAGTCATTACCACACTGATTGGATGCAGTCATTACCACACTGATTGGATGCATTCATTACCACACTCATTGGATGTAGTCATTACCACACTGATTGGATGCAGTCATTACCACACTCATTGGATGATGCAGTTATTACCACACTCATTGGATGTAGTTATTACCACACTCATTGGATGTAGTCAATACCACACTGATTGGATGTAGTCATTACCTCACTCATTGGATGCTGTCATTACCACACTCATTGGATGTAGTCATTACCACACTCATTGGATGCAATCATTACCACACTCATTGGATGTAGTCATTACCACACTGATTGGATGCAGTCATTACCACACTCATTGGATGATGCAGTTATTACCACACTCATTGGATGTAGTTATTACCACACTCATTGGATGTAGTCAATACCACACTGATTAGATGGAGTCATTACCTCACTCATTGGATGCTGTCATTACCACAATCATTGGATGTAGTCATTACCACACTGATTGGATGTAGTCATTACCACACTGATTGGATGTAGTCATCACTACACTCATTGGATGTAGTCATCACCACACTGTTTTGATGAAGTCATTACCACAATCATTGGATGTAATCATTACCACACTCATTGGATGTTGTCATTACCACCATCATTGGATGTAGATATTACCACAGTCATTGGATTTAGTCATTACCACACTGATTTGATGTAGTCATTACCACACTGATTGGATGTAGTCATTACCACACTGATTGGATGTAGTCATTACCACACTCATTGGATGTTGTTTTTAACCACACACTCATAGGAGTTTAATATAAACTACACATATTAACCACGTACCTTGGACATTGTCACTAAGCACATACTCCTTGGATATATTAATTAACCACAGACTTTAGAAGTGTTTATTAACCACACATCTTTAATGTTGTTTCTAATCACACACTATGTTGACGTTGTTATTAACTACACACCTTGGCGGATGCTGTTTACCCACACTCTTTGGATGTTATTATTAACCACAGACTCCTTGGACTGGACGTTGTTATTAACCACAGATCTTAGACGTTGTTATTAACCACCCTAGTTGGATGCTATTTAAATACTAACCGCACACTCCTTGGTTGTTATTAACAACACACCTTGGATGTTGTTATTTACCACATGCATTGGAGATTGTTATTTAACCAGACTCTTTGGATGTTGTTATTAACCACACACTCATTGGACCTTGTTATTAACCACACACCTTGGACCTTGTTATTAACCACACACCTTAGAGATTGCTATTTAACCACACTCTTTGGATGTTGTTATTAACCACACAATCATTGGACCTTGTTATTAACCACACACCTTGGACCTTGTTATTAACCACGCTAGTTGGATGCTGTTACTAACCGCACTCTCCGTGGAGTCTGTTATTAACAACACACCTTGGAAGTTGTTAGTAACCACTCAACTTGGATGTGTTTATTAACCACACACCTTTGATGTTGTTACTAAACACACACGCATTGGGCGTTGTTATTAACCACACACCTTGGAGGCGTTTATTAACCACACACCTTGGAGGTTGTTATTGACCACACTCCTTGGAGGTTGCCATTCGCCAACAACAATTAAAGCCACCTTAGACCTGCAAGTTATGGTCCGCATTTTGTGGCCAGCAAATGGTGGCTCACAGTTTGTGACCCGAAGCGTGCAATTTGTGACCGGTAGCCTGCTATTTGCGAGATGTATGTCCCGCAAGGTGTGATCCTTATCCTTCTTTTTGTGGTGTGCAGATTGACTCGCAGTGCTCCGCAGCCTGCAATGACTCGCAGTCTACAGTTTGTCACCCACAGCATGTTTTTGTGGTATGATTATTAGCCTTGTTATCGGGCGTAACACTATCCAAGGACTAGTTAAATATTGGTTTCAACTGATCTAGTACTTTCCCCTATATAAAACATGCCGAGCAAACCGGGGTATAACCAACGCATCTCATCTACGCAATCTCTCGTATATGTAAATCAATGCTAATATTATTATGTTGTTATTTATCCATTTGTTGATACGAGTTTATCACTCCTCCGTGACCCTCGCCATTAAGATCGGGACCTCTGTATCAGCCAATTCCCACCATAGATGTTAAACCCTTGCGTTTGATATAGAACAGAGATGGACAGAGCTGGTGATGTATCTCACATGTAAGGAGGTACAGGCGTACAGGGGTTGGACATTCTCTAGAAACATAATAGCGCGTACTGGCAAAGTGATGAACAAATGATAACAAAGCAGAATATTCTTTTAAAAGCGTAGGTTATAATACGTATTCCAACGCTATTCCCGTGCCCAGGACGGACTATACCCATACACCACGTAACCGGAAGTCTTATTCAGCGTCAGATAGACGTTTTTAGCAGGTATATTAACGGTTTATACTATTCAAAATAGTTTGACTTGGGGCCTATACAAACATTTACTTTAATAATTCTAAATCCAACAGCTTGAATTATTTGTGAAGTATTTTTCTTTATTTAAACATGACCAGTTGGATTACCTACCGTTATCAGTATTTGGGTCCTCGCAAATCAATTTGAGTCATTTAGGGTCACGCATGACAACCTTGGTTATTTTCAGGCTGTCTATAACACTTACATTATTACTTGGCTTCGGATTTCTACCAGTCTGACTATTCATAGTAGTATAATACCTTTCACCGCCCAAATACTTCCTTTGTTCTCGTGTTCTTTCGAGACTGTACACGCCTTGTCTGACGTTGCAACTGTCTGAAGTATAGACCATAAATACATAGTTGTTGATTATTAAAGAATATTACACCTCATTTTTGCATATTCCACTCTTTGTTTAATGTGACGTCATCCGGTCCATAAAGTTGCTTATTACATACCTTACTATAAATAGTAACACATTTTAGTAGAAAAACAATGGTTATCAGTCCTGTTTCTAAATCCATAATCGGCACACTGTGCCATTATGGATTATGGAAAATCAGCACAGTAGGTCTCACACCTCTATTATCTCCCCTGAAAGCTCACGGAGACAAAAGGAAAACAGAAAATAATTCTATTTTTTCTCAATTTTAGGCAATTTTTAATTTGAAAAATAGGCTTTTCTTTGCTTTAGCATACATCTGCAGTGTAAAAGACAGATGATACAGAAAATCCCATGTTGATATGAGGTTTCATTCAAATTTCAGAATTGTTTGACCGAAGCACCACATATTCAGCTAGATAGTGTATGAATTTTGTATTTTCCATAGGGTTCACAAAACATGAGCGAGAAAAAAAACCAACCTGGCTAACTTATATATTTTATTGTTTTAAATTACTGGTCTTGGCTATACTGAAGATATTAAACCAACAACAATGTCTGCTGCCCTGCTTTGAAGCTCAGATGTTGGAAAAGGCTGTACAGTAACCCTATGGGAAAATTAATTGTGGTGTGAGACCTGAAGCAACAGATTGTCCGCACGCGAATACGTCAACGTCATCAAGCAATACAAAGACGTCATATTGGCGCGCTATAGTTGAGGAGCGGACGTTGAAATCTCAACTGCAATTTCAATTTTCACGCCCAGTAAATAAACGTTTGAAGCTTTGAAATATATCATTAAAGCGAAAGACAATTGAGAAAAGTAACTTAACGTAAATTATTAATTTAATGTAATGTAATTATTTGCCAAATAAGTGTGTGCATCTTATGTTACTTGTATGTTAATGTACACCGTTTTGTAAACATTTCGACGTATTTTGTCATAAAGGTGCACTGTTTGTTCTTATTCTTCTTCTCCATTTATAGTAAGGTAAGTAATAAAAAGGCAAATATACGGCCGTGGTGTGCCTTTTGTCGATAATGGCACACCTAGTGCATCTAGTGCATGGCCCTCGGGCAAAAGCCCTCGGGCCATTACGGCACTAGGTGTGCCATTATCGACAAGAGTTTTGCCCGAGGGCCATGCACTAGATGCACTAGGTGTGCCATTATCGACAAGAGGCACACCACGGTCGTATATTAACCTCAAAATATTGACCGGTCGCCCGGTCCGATAGCTATATTAACGGACGTGTGAAAAAAACGACGTCAAAATAAATCATAAAACGTATTGATTTAATTTGTTGGTCAGATTCGGTATAATATAACAAATAATGTATGTTGCTTCGGTCCATATGAAGTTTATGGACTGGGCAGTCAGACCTAGAACGTGATATGGACCTCTGCTTCGCTTCGTCCATATAACATTCTAGGTCTGACTGCCCAGTCCATAAACTTGCATATGGACCTCAGCACCATATATTATCTGTTAAATACTATATAAATATAACGAGTTGCTCAGTTATGGTGACATAAGGCATGACTGTTACAATACGTTGTCATCGTTAGAATTATGAGCATCAGCCTTCACGTTATCTCAGATTAATTTCGTGTTGCTTAGCTCAGTACACTCGAGCCTTACCAGCGCCACTGGGTTTCTTCGATGTGATATGCGGCAATGCAGTTCCCTTATTCTCGGCTGTTGGAGACGTAAACCGGGCTTCTCTTTTCGAAGTCTATGTTAAAGAACCATAGGAATCTATTCCATAATATTAAAGAATAGGACACGGTTCCAGGATGCATATGTATCATTTCCTTCTCTCTGGGCGCGGCTCGAAATAACCGATACAGTGTTGATGAGCATTAAACATTAATTTAATTCAAGTCAACATTCGAGTGTTGTGTGTGTTTTTTGAGAAGTAATACATTTAAAGTTTATTTAACCAAAGGAAACAATTAAGCTAAAACTATTTGTTTACTTTATATAAGCGTTCGTCGTGGTATTAATAGGAGTTTGATAAGCAATAATTATGTCTTCGTCTACGTCTTCGAGGGCTGGCGAGGCGCAGTCGGTAGCGCGGCGGATTTGTAACCGGAGGCCACGGGTTCAATCTTTCGTGATGCCACTGAGTTTCGTGGGTGTGTTCTTGGGCAAGACACTTTCCCTTAGGCCTCGTCCGTCGCATGGGGACGTAAACCGGGCGGTCCCGTGTATCGGTCTATCCTCCGAGCAAGTTAAAGAACCATAGGAATATATTCGATAATAAGAGTAGGGCACGGTTCCCGGATTCCTATGTATCCTTCCCCTCTCTCTGTGATGGCTCTAAATAATCTAGACTGTGTGGATGAGCCGTTAAACAACATTCAATTCAATTCAATTCGTCTACGTCTTCAATGCTGTTGCAAAATATCTCACAATGTTTAATACTGGACCCTTGTGGCACCCTTGAGTTTTCCAATAAATACGATAGTTTCCAGATACGGTGAAATTGTCCGTATCTGGAAACCTGACCTTCCTGAACGCCATCTGCCGGCCTATTGTCAATTAAGCCTGATTTACCTGCCCCTTCTATAGATAAACCATTAGAGTACAAGATAAGAGCAAAGTAAATGTAATTATATAATAAATAAATGCATCTTTATTGAAAGACATACTTTCTTTTGTTTCCGTATTCCTAAAATGACCGATATTGTCTCATAGGTATGTTTTACACAATCTGTTTTAAGAACAAAGCTAGAACATATTGCGGATATTTGTAAGTTTGTCGTGAATATAAAACATTTATTTTTATCGAGAAGTGAGAAAACTTAATTTTCACGAGTGCTTTAGAACGAGTGAAAATATTTGAGTTTTCTCACATCGAGATGAAAATAAATCCTATATTCACGACAAACCAACAAATATTCTATTTATTAGATACTCACAACCTGGAAATTTATGCAGAAAAAAAAATAATGTGCCAAAACAATGATGCCAATAACGTCAACAACGTCAGCATTTTGAGTGAAAATAGATTTTCACATGTGAAATAAAAACAATGAAAATATAAGGTTTTATCATAAAATCCACAATTTCACTAGAAAGTATAGAATAAAAGTTGTGATTAATGTCAAAATAGCGTATCTCATTTAAAGCCCAATGTCAGGAGTGAGTCAGACCTTTAACAGGTCTTTTGACCTAAAGCAGATTGTATACTCTAGGGGTTGCTTGGGGTCAATGATAATAATTCATGGCGAAACAGTTAATCTTGATTAAAAACACTGTAAGTTACGATGCTTTGCCTTGCTTTTAAATATGGTGCTGATTGGCTAAGTTGTAGTCTCGAAAAAATCACGTGCTTTCCATCTTTTAACTTTCGCATTGTCTGTTAATGTATTTCGAACGGATTTTTCATATCAGGAGATTTATAGATAAATAAAATGGTGAACCAAGTCAAGTAAAAGAAATGGAAACATAAACATGATTTAGTTTAGTTGCCGATTTGAATAGAAATTACATTGATACAATTATCTCGAAAGTATCAGAAAATGTGAATTCGTGAATACAAACCCAGCAAGCATACAGAGCGGCGAGACGAATTGCCGTTTTCCCGCCACATTGATCAACATGAATGAAGAATCAAGATGAACCGTTTGAAAATTAATTTTCATGAAAATTGATCTCTTTAATATGTTGGCTAATTTCAAATTTTACAATTGGCAGAATTGATGAGGTATTACAATGACGAGTATGGACATGTCGAAGTGACCGTTCTCACGGTGTCCTGTGAGGGGTAACTGACCAGACACCTGTGGCCATCCGTGTGAACTATGGAAAATAAGGCCACGCATACAAACTAAGTGGGTATTCGTTCATTAAGGCAAAAGCAATTAAGTTTTCAATTCACATTGTATTCATAATTCGAGTATTCGAATTTCAGTACCAACATTCATGCGCTCTGTTGCATAGTACAAATTCAAATATGTTTAAGACGTCAATATAAAACATAAAATGTATATTTTATGTTAAATCAATATATTTTTATAATCAAATGACATATTAATACAGCTCATCCCCAAGTTCATAACATATATTTCATACATAGATAATGTAAGTCATTTATATCATTTATTTATTAAAGAGTTTTCAGTACACCTTCATCTGAATATCATTAATACTTTTAAAAAAATAAAAGAAATAATACAAGAAATGTTCATGAATATTTAAAACATTCAAGATGTAAAATAGTGAAAGACTTCAAAAAAAAACGCACAAAAAAACAACAAACAACATACTCCGTATTTAATGCACAAATTATACCAGTTAAATTGATTTGTTAATGAAAATAATGTCTACCCGGTTGTTTTCTTTGTTTGTTTGTTTTGCCTTAAACATCAAAAGTTACATGTAGGCCAATATTTAAAGCAGGATAAAAATCATTAACCGACTAAAAACTGTTCAACTGCATTACAGAGTCTTATGTAAATGGTTTCAACTAATTTGGCACCAACTGCTGCTCATTAACACTCAATGGATCAAATCTAAAAAATATGCATTAATTTAATAGGTGTAAACGTTTACAAAGTTTGTTTGTTGGATAATTTGCGTCTTTTATAAAGTGAGCATGTAATATAACTCAAGCTTCTTTTTCATTTAAAAGCATTATAATTCATTTTAACAAATGCATAGTTTTGTGTATTTTTAACAGCTCAAAACGGTGTTTAATTGAACAGGGTGCAATAAAAATACACGTTTCGACGGTTTTATGTTTATCGACGTTTTTGAAAAGTCAGCACTATGCAACCTTTATCATTAAAGGCAGATATTCAGTAATGGGTCTGAAATAACATTTAAATAATGGCTTTCTGATGCAAATCGGTGTACATTTTCCAATTAACCTGTCTCGCCTGGTATATTATTATGCTATTTATATAGTAGCAAATAGATCTCATTATATAAAACTTTTGTGAAAATACCAACAATATCCCAACAATTAAAAAAACATACAATTTACATAAAATATTACTGGTAATACCGCGTTACTGGCATTCCTATGACAAACACACCTCTACTATTGCATGTTCCTAAAAACTGAAGTATATTTACCAATTATCATGACAATTAGCGATTATTTTCTCACCATACGCAATGTGAACTCTTTTGGTGACCCTTGATATGTTGCTGTTTGACCTCATTACGTTCGTATTCATAGATCAAATAGTTCCTTGACATATGAAGCCGCGGATGAATATCAATGGCGAAACGTTCTGATTAGCCCTTGCCCATATCTAACATGATAGGTAATAAGGTGAACACGTATGCTAACAAGCAGACATGTTTTATTAGATTGCTATGTGAACCATGTTGTTAACAATTGACCCTTACCACCTCAGGGGCACGTGGTTGGAACTGTTTTGCTCTGGCACAAGCGCCTTGGTAATCATCCGTGAATATCTGTGTGAATTATGACCGATAGGTTCAGACAGACAAACAAGCTGGATTTATCAATAATTTTTTTTCCGAACGTCGAAATCTATACTTTATTTCAGGTGGTTTTTATCACATTTCACAGACGTCTGGTACATTTTATCATAATGCTGAAGTTCCATTAAGACAGGCATATCTTTAAATATAGCTAATATTTGGTATAAACACATAACAAATGATATTATTCCAATATATATTACACAATTAGCAATAAACGCAGTTTTATATTAGAGGGAACACATAATAAGATTCTTCTACTTAATTATTTATTACTGATATTTCAAAAGACAATGACCATCGACATGCCATCAAGCTTAATATAAACAGCATGTCCGTTACAATGGCACACATGTCATCACATGTGTGTGGTCGCGCTCATCTGTCATTTCAAGAATCCTGCCACTTCAGTGATGGTGACATACACCGTTATGATAAATCTATTAATTATAGTTGTCATTCAACACACTGAAACATAAGTTGAGGTTTCATGGACTTCAGTTACATATTCAAATGTTTTTGTTTTGTGTTTAATATTAACTTTAAGTTCCATTTTGAAACACAGACCAACACATTTTAAACATTTCGCATTCGTGTTAAAAAAACAACCTAACACGTTTTGGCTGTATGCAACTGATAAATACTTATAAAGAAATAATCGGAAAGCTATGGAATTTGGATTTCAATAAAGTCAAAATCGCATCTTTTGCCTTAGAGCCAAATTCGATTACTGCATCTTATCGGTCGGGCTCATGGCCAATTGAACCGATTACTGCATTACGCCGAATTACCACCGAAATTACTCCGCCCAGTCTAATCTATCAACATGATGATTATGTGTATTACTGCGCGTTACGGAACGTTATGGTGGACATGATGCTCTCGTGGTCATTTGTGGCCAATTACAAGGTAATTGTGGCCGGTGTTAATAGCCGAAGGGTAGAGCATATTTCACAGCTACTGTAATGGGATTTAGAAGCCTCTCTGATACATTTTTGAGGAAGCTGATTGGTGGATGATCATCATACCAATACAGGGTTAAAATGTAGATTTAAATGACCATTTTAATACGTTGGATGGCTGGAATGAATACACAATATTTGGCTGAGTTTTCGTTTTGTTTTTGTTTACAGCTTCAAATTGTTGGTCCTGACTTAGAGGTGATTTAAACATATTTAGCTGAAGCATTCTTTCACAAACGAAAATAATAAATAACTATTAAAGCATTGAACGGTTTGATGGATTTCATGAAGTTACTTGTTTACTCATATGCTACATTGTATGGAAGTTGCATTAATGCATTTAAAGTATAAACTTCACTTTTATCATTTTTAGTACGGGTTCGTTTCTCTAAAATTAAATAAACGCGAATATTAATTAAGAGACATAGAAATCCAAATCAAATTCAGTACCGTACAACAAAACAAACTATAATGGTGTACTATCGAAGCCTAACACAACCATGACCGGAAGTCTCGCTCTTTTCCACACCGGAAGTCGGTGTCAGCCATTCTGATCTGTTCCATTCTATCCGTGAAAAGGGTTCATAAAAGCAATTCAGGGTTCAGTCAATATCTCAGCATCCATGGAAAAATGTAATATTAAACCAAGTATTTTCTATATTCATAACTTTATTGAAATCATAAATATTTAATTTCATTTCCGATAGCGACAGCGTAATTTCCTGTCATAGAGCATCGGAAAGCTCGGCGTATTCATATAAGTCATTTTTACTATGACATAATTAAACAGACGTCAATGGAGATTCGTTTGTCCTTTTAGTTTGTCAAGAACTGAAAGCCGATATGTGTTTTTCAGTTATGCTTTTAGCTGATGACTACTGATATGTTCCTGGAATCGATTGTGTTCATTGTTTGTTTTACTGATTTCATACTGAGCATTTTGCGGATGTTTTTATATTTCCTCACGGAGTCAAGCACCGAACAATGAAGCTTTCTCATTATAATAATCAACTGAAGGTCCTGTCTTCTTGTTTTCATACGCTTTCTCGTGCATTCCATCCGAAATTGTTTCTTCCAAATCCACGTAAAAGACCCTGTTTAAGGTGCATGACATGTTTTTCAAAATTAGATCGGTCACTGAAATCTCAAAAATAGGCATTTAACCTTATTCGAAAGTGAACAATATAATTTCTGCAATTTTGAGGATAGAAATTTGAATCTTGGTATACATCATCTTTGGGTTGCAAATTTGACAAGATATGACCTTAACGCTTCACGTTTAAGGTCAACAAATAACCGTACAGTGACATTGATTAATGTGTGAGTACCGTTTAAGAATGTTAATGTGTGAGTACCGTTTAAGAATATTCATGTATGAGTACCGTTTAAGAATGTTAATGTATGAGTACCGTTTAAGAATGTTAATGTGTGAGTACCGTCTAAGAATGTTAATGTATGAGTACCGTCTAAGAATGTTAATGTATGAGTACCGTTTAAGAATGTTAATGTGTGGGTACCGTCTAAGAATGTCAATGTATGAGTACCGTTTAAGAATGTTAATGTATGAGTACCGTCTAAGAATGTTAATGTATGAGTACCGTCTAAGAATGTTAATGTATGTGTACCGTTTAAGAATGTTAATGTGTGAGTACCGTCTAAGAATGTTAACGTGTGGGTACCGTTTAAGAATGTTAATGTGTGAGTACCGTTTAAGAATGTTAATGTGTGGGTACCGTTTAAGAATGTTAATGTGTGGGTACCGTTTAAGAATGCTAATGTGTGAGTACCGTTTAAGAATGCTAATGTGTGAGTACCGTTTAAGAATGTTAATGTGTGAGTACCGTTTAAGAATGTTAATGTGTGAGTACCGTTTAAGAATGTTAATGTGTGGGTACCGTTTAAGAATGTTAATGTGTAAGTACCGTCTAAGAATGTTAATGCGTGAGTACCGTCTAAGAATGTTAATGCGTGAGTACCGTCTAAGAATGTTAATGCGTGAGTACCGTTTAAGAATGTTAATGTGTGAGTACCGTCTAAGAATGTTAATGTGTGAGTACCGTTTAAGAATGCTAATGGGTGAGTACCGTTTAAGAATGTTAATGTGTGGGTACCGTTTAAGAATGTTAATGTGTGAATACCGTTTAAGAATGTTAATGTGTGAGTACCGTCTAAGAATGGTAATGTGTGAGTACCGTTTAAGAATGTTAATGTGTGAGTACCGTTTAAGAATGTTAATGTGTGAGTACCGTTTAAGAATGTTAATGTGTGAGTACCGTTTAAGAATGCTAATGTGTGAGTACCGTTTAAGAATGTTAATGTGTGAGTACCGTCTAAGAATGTTAATGTGTGAGTACCGTTTAAGAATGTTAATGTATGAGTACCGTCTAAGAATGTTAATGTATGAGTACCGTTTAATAATGTTAATGTGTGAGTACCGTCTAAGAATGTTAATGTGTGAGTACCGTTTAAGAATGTTAATGTATGAGTACCGTTTAAGAATGTTAATGTGTGAGTACCGTCTAAGAATGTTAATGTGTGAGTACCGTTTAAGAATGTTAATGTATGAGTACCGTCTAAGAATGTTAATGTGTGAGTACCGTTTAAGAATATTAATGTGTGAGTACCGTTTAAGAATGTTAATGTGTGAGTACCGTTTAAGAATGCTAATGTGTGAGTACCGTTAAAGAATGTTAATGTGTGGGTACCGTTTAAGAATGTTAATGTATGAGTACCGTTTAAGAATGTTAATGTGTGAGTACCGTTTAAGAATGTTAATGTGTGAGTACCGTTTAAGAATGCTAATGTGTGAGTACCGTCTAAGAATGTTAATGTATGAGTACCGTTTAAGAATGTTAATGTATGAGTACCGTTTAAGAATGTTAATGTGTGGGTACCGTTTAAGAATGTTAATGTGTGAGTACCGTCTAAGAATGTTAATGTATGAGTACCGTTTAAGAATGTTAATGTATGAGTACCGTCCAAGCATGTTAATGTATGAGTACCGTATAAGAATGTTAATGTATGAGTACCGTCTAAGAATGTTAATGTATGAGTACCGTTTAAGAATGTTAATGTATGAGTACCGTCTAAGAATGTTAATGTATGAGTATCGTCTAAGAATGTTAATGTATGAGTACCGTCTAAGAATGTTAATGTGTGAGTACCGTCTAAGAATGTTAATGTGTGAGTACTGAAGAATGCTAATGTGTGAGTACCGTTTAAAAATGTTAACGTGTGAATACCGTTTAAGAATGATTTTAGGTGTATCCCGTTACTGTCAAATTGCATTTGAAGCAGGAATGTCTAATTTATCTAAGCGACGGACAATAATTAGTAACTTAAATACAGACTAATTGGTTTAGACTGTACTTTTATTGTTCGAATTTTGTTAACCGGATCGGTGACATAATACTCTTCAAATGTTTTCCTGTGCGCCTTTGAAACATATACGCATGTTGATTTTTAAACGTTTTGACGAAATAAAACACTTTCTTAATATACAAGCATAATATTCTAACATGGCCTTTAAATATGTATTTTGTTTTAATTGTTTTTTTTTAATGTTTTTTGGGGAATCCAATCATAGAACTCAGTAAAAACAGCATTACATTTATAGTATACAGTCTACTGTGTTTGTGCAAAAACAACAAAAAACAAAACGACATTAATTTCATTTAGAAAATTAAGCGAACCAAAAGCATTTCAATTTATAAAGTATTGCAACACAGTCCCGTGTCAGGGTACGTCACCATTAATAGTGTTTTTATTATATATGGTATCAATATACCAGTTTCACCTGGTTCCTTTACTCAATCTAAAGATAGCTGATCACTTGCCACATTATTTGGTAAATTCCTATCTTTTGTTTCAATTAGGTCTTTGACATTTGCATTGTTGTCAACACTTTCTGACACATTGGAAAGTGCAACATATTAACGTCATGAATTATTTATGAGCACGATTATATAATGTTTCATGTTACAGCCAGCATTTAGCATTTTGTAGTAAAACATAATAATATTCAAGCAAAATCCGTCTAAACAGAATGATATTGACAACTAAATTACTAAATTAGTGTAAACGTCACAAAACACATTTAGGCGCCAACATTCATTCAACTAATAAAAAGCACTCACAAAAATACCATTGAAAGGATATACCTTTTGAAAACTAAATTACTGAATTAGTGTAATAAGTATAAAAGTCGAACAGGAAATGCAGCTTTCAAAGAACACAGCAAAGGACAAACATGAATGGCAATGTCAACAAAGAACAAAGGCACATGCTGTCAGAAAGACAAACAAAGGGTTGACAATAGGGCTACCGCCTTGGAACGGTCAGTGGCAAAAAGGCCGCTGGGGGTTTAAACCAGGTTCTAGTGTGCACCAAACCTCACACTTACCCTACTGTCATCCCAATAAAACGGGACAGTCGAAATAAAGAAGTCCCCGCCATGATTCTCTAACCAATAAGGCAGCATTAATAGGCAATATAAGTAAAACACAAAGATGCTCGTGTATATATAATTACAAAAAAACAATAGCCTAGAAAGCCACAAAGAAGGTACTCATTGACTTGGCAGAAGCCAAAGCAACAATAGAATAAACCATTGAGGGCATGCCAAGACAAGATTGCAGACAGACATCAAACGGCACCGTCCTTTTGGGCTTTAGGTAGACGTCATCTTAGGGTCCACAGCCTGTCCGGTCATCGCACAATTATTAAAAGAGGAAAGCATAGTGGCGAACTGTAAATGGGTCCACCATCAAGCATGCAGCGCGTTGCAAAATGATAGGGTCATAACCTCTTTTGATATTTTAACAATGATAGTATGAAAGTGATCATGACCAAGGATCTTACGAAGTTTGTAAATCACATCACCATAGAAGTCAGGTTGGGATAGTCCTTGTCGCAGAAGAGTTCTTAAATTACTTTTATATTTGGAAAGAAGATTACAATAATAACATTTTCAAAGGTTTTACGAAGTTTACCGTAGCCCTGATGGAGTAGTTTTTTAGTTAAACAAAGTTTACGAATAATAAAGTCCTCAACTCGAGTACAAGCTCTAGAAAAAAACGAATAAGTTGAGACACATAGACCCCATAAGAAGTTGCTCGGGGAACATCCCCATCTAAATGTGGGGATAATTAACATCAAAATTAAAATCATCTCTCTTGTCATAGATGTTACTAATTATTTCACCATTTTCAATAGAGAGATGTAAATCGAGAAAAGGAGCTATAATATCAGAAATATTGGCTTTGTTAAGTTGAAGTTATTTGGGATATATATTATTAACCGTAGTAGAAAAAAAAGGTTTGTCAATGTTCAATATGTCATCCAGATATCGAGAGGTATCAGATATCGGTGGTACATCCTCAAATACTTTTGATTTCTTACTTGAATTTATTTCGAATAGGTGGTTCCACTACTCCAGCCTTTAAAGGTTCTGAGTATTGTTTAATCACCCTTAGGACATGTTGCCTGCTTTTTAATTTAATCATTTGACTGTTACCTGTGATACGCAGTCTTCATAACCTCTGTTCCCAGCTTAATTCCATTTTGTTTATTTCGCCCATTGTTTTCTCGTTTAGGGCAACTCGTTTTGTTAGTAACTGGGACCATATGCCGCTGGCAATGGAAAGGTGTGAGAATACCGCATTGAAGATTCCATGTTCACCATCATGTGCATACCATCTTCGGGATGGCTCAAATTTATGTACTATTGGCATTTTAAATACTGAGTTCTGCTCAACCCGGGGCTAGAGGGCGTGAACGGTAGCAAGCACTTTTCACTACCGTTCATGAACAGTCTCAATCAAACCGAGAATGCAATATTTTTTGTATTTTTTGTCGTCGACGATTTCCAAATTTCTCCTTTCATACCTCTTTCAATAACATCTGCCTGGGTATCTGGTGAAAGACTCAACATGAAATCTCATTCATAGCAATATAAAAACAAATCTGCGACAAGGGGTTTACAGTTCGTACCCATAGGGATAGTCACCATTCACATCTAGGCGCCAACATTCAACTGATAAAAGGCAGACAAAAACAATACCATTGAAAGGATATACTAGTATACGAGTATACGTCATGAAAACTACATAACTGAAATAGTGTAAAGGTCACCAAACACATATAGGCGCCAACATTCATTCAACTAATAAAAAGCACACAAAAACAATACCATTGCAAGGATATATACGTTTTGAAAACTAAATTACTGAATCAGTGTAAACTAGGCGCCAACATACATTCAACTAATGAAAAGAACACAAAAACAATACCATTGAAAGGATATATGTGTTTCATTAGATACTTTTTTCTTTCAATGTCGTGTGACGAGATGCTGATTAATGTTCAAACTTGTAACAATTTTAAAGTCAATTATGGGCCAAACTTATAAATTGTTACAGGTTTAAACATTATACAGCAACATATATTACAATAACTTATTGCTTTACATTCAGTTAACATGCTGCACTATGGGTAATTGCAAACTGTCTAACAGGAAGTGTGATATTCACAGAACGTACGCATACTATCGGGGCTGTTACAGCTCAAACTGATGTTTGAGAGGAACTCTTTAAGATTTTTCCTGAGAGGTAACTCTATAAGATTTCCCTCGTTCTAATCCTATTAAATATGTATTGTACTATGTATGTTGTAAACATGCTGAAACAAACTATTTTTAAACCAAACTGGTGTCTCAAAAAAACAATTATCTATATATTAAGCATTGTTCATCCTTCTGGATATTTCCCAAAGAGTTTAGACATGCGAAATACGCATCTTGTGACGATAATACAGCGGCTCAGATTGTTTACAGAATGTTGCAAAGGAAGGCATATTTCATATTTGACAATGACCATTGCATGCCAAGCATGTCATCTGTCATTCAGGCTCCGGTCAATCTTTGAGTGGACACTCAAATGGCAAAGATAAATATTTAAGTAGCATGGACTGGTCAGTTACTTGGTCAAGATACACCACATATCGGCGTGAATGGAGCGGTGTTGTGTTTATCTAGGGATGAGTGAATACATCTTTAGCCAATTTTTGAAGCAGTGACGACTTGAGAAATAGCAGAATAATATTTGTTTAGTATTGCTTGACCAATCATTTAGTCAAAAATCTCAAATGTGTAAACAATTTTATAACTGTCACTTGATTGGCCATTTTGGAAAACAGAGTCATTGTTTATTTTAGAAAAGAAGGATTGCATACCGGACTAGTCAGGTCATTTTAACTTTGAACTAAAATATGAAGTCACTATTTTACGATGTATCTAAATCATTTTCGTGTCCGCCGTCTTGAGTTATTAACTAAATATATTTACTAAATTATGATACGTAATATCAATTAGTATTGGGGCCATACTATTATTGTTTGTCCATATATGTATTTTACAGCTCTGTACCGAATTGTACTATCAGAAACTATAAACTTAACACATATGTCCCCCCCCCATCCCCCTCTTCCCCCCCCCCCCCCCCCCCAGATTACATTAGATGTGTACTTTTAATTCCACAAATACAACATGCAAAACACGTTGTGTTTTTAAAGTTATATAAACATCCGTAAAGTAAAATGTTTTACATGTTTCATAATTAACTGTTTCGTTCAAATTTCATATTGTAAACATTTAGCTCTTATTTCAATAAAACTCCTTACTATACGATCTGTTTGGTTTGTATTTATACGTTCGTCAATAATATTTTTTTAAAAAAGAATCTTCCTCTACAGTTTATAATCATATATAGATATTGAGGTCAAAAAGGTGTTTAAAGATGAATGGCCACCCTTTTTGTAGTTTTATAACTCTTAAACATCATATGAGCGTTTCTTGTTAGTCCCGGAGAGAGACATATATTTAAATCCGCTACTAAGTTGTATGTAAAAAATAAGTATTATTTGCATGACGGAGATGCTACTTTTCCCACTGCGTGACTGCATGGGGAAATGAGGTAAATATGAATTGTATAGCTGCATAACTATTGCCAGATAATTGATAAATATATTTACCTGTGGATTAATTTACCTGTTTAAAGTTTTCTACGTCATCAAATAAAATCTTATTCTCGCTTTTGACAGATATTGCAATGTGTGAATGGTAAATATCGATTGCTGTATATTGATTTCGATTTAAATAAACATAAACATGTTCATGAAACAAAACATGGCCGGAGACTTTTAACAATCATAAAATTAATACACGTGTACCACCCAAGCACTATTTTTATTTTTCAAAAATAAATCAAAAATATCTGCTAGTTCTTGTTCCATATCAATTTTAGTTGTACTTATTAATGTGTTGTTTATTTTCTGTTAATTCTCCATTTTCAACAGCGCCTAGTAATATCCTAAAACATTAAACCAACACTTCAAAGTTGATGGCCACGTTCCTCCAAAAACTGTAGACAGATTGCGGGCACGCATCTCCGAAATAGCATATTTCTTAATTGATGGTTGTTGTTTATTTTTTCGACAAAATGACAATGAATTAATGAATTTTAATAAGAAAATGAGTTGGCGCATCTTTAGGCCTTACATATGCAAATTATTGTAATTATCGAGGTTGAATAAGGGTCAATCTGTGTCCATTAAAAATCCAGGATCAGGGTTCAAGATGGCAGGGTTAAAGGTCTCGGGCCATGTGATGACCAGTGGTCAAGGGTAAAGTCATTAAATGTTAGTATATCTGACTGGTTAAAGTAGCTATCCCGCCAACAACAGCCAAATTTTACAAAATATGTACACAATTTCTAAACCTACTGACGACAAGGTATATATATATATATAACTAACATATTTTGAGAATCAAACTATATAAACGGCTTTAAAACCAGCCAGACTAAAACCCCAAACTTGAGTGTCAAATTAAGAGTTACCAACTCATAATTAAGTTTACGCATATTCAGCCACAGTACTTTAAGAACCCGTTAATAAATACTTACCTTTAATAGGCATATATTCATTATTATATGACCTGAACACCTGGATAGATTTCTGATAAACGGTTTGGTAGGTTATTTTGCCGTTATTTGGTGGGTTAGTTTCTTTAAAAACCGAGGAAGAAAATGTAACTTTTTTTATTTTATAAACCAACTAAAACAAAACAAGCTATGTGTTACAATGCTAAACATTGTTTGCAAGTTGCAAAACATCAACTTTCTTTTATATATTATATCAAATAATTCGTTGTTAATATCTCTTTAAAAATCAGATCCTTACGTCGTACATATGCAAATTATTAGAAAGGTCGAGGGTAAATAAGGGTCAAATTGATTCCATTAAAAATACAAGACCAGGGGCCAGGATGGTAGGGTTAAAGGTCTGCGACCATATGGTGATCAGTGGTATTATCTGCCCTTACGAGTAACGATTACTATTTACTATTGGATTATATCGTTTTGAAATGTGTCCTTTGCTGTTTGTTAACGAAATTAATGATAAAGAATGTTTAATATATCGGAAATCATCCATTAAAGGCTTAGATTGTAAAACAAAAAAACAAAAAAATGCTGTATACGCGTATATCATTAACTTTAGCATTACTGAATGGTTAAATAACGAGAGAGAGAATGGAAGTTTCCATTTTACAAAGTATCTGAAATAAACAAACTTTCTTACGTAGCATTGTTTTGAATCGTGTAAAAACATAATTTACATTAAACAGCATTATCTGCTTTTACTGTAGTAGGTACATTGCAATTAACACACGCCTGCACAAAAATCTGATCACCTTTCACATACTGTGTAGATATTCAGGCTGATAAAACCACATTTTTCGTGATAAATTGATATGGCATGTACATTATACAGATGTATTTTAGAGGTTTCACCACCCCTGTTGACCTTGTAAACGATTCTTGACACGAGTTCAACAAAGATCGGCTGGGTCATTTCAACATTCACTTTCTACATCAAAATATATGCGAAAATATATACAGACAAGTCGAGTGCTAATAGATTTACTGCGGACCTCTAACTTGACCCGCTATTTTGTGGCTCGTGAATACTAAGAGAGCTCGCGACTCCGGTTAACCTTTGGTATTCATGCACGGGTGGTAAAATAGTTCTTTGGATGGATTCCGTATGGATATGCAAATAAACACTAGACACATTTCAAAGGCGTTTTTAACATCAATACGGAGCATGCTCAGATCAAGAAGATAATCATTCAACAGAAAATATATAAATAGTTCAGAAATAGGTTCTCGTCTTTATGTGTGAAAACAATAAAAAAAACAAAAAGACTAATTTCAACGTCTTCATTACTTAAAAGTAGATATGAAAATCGAAAAGGAAAATGAAAAGTTCGCTTTTAAAATAGAAAATTAAAACGATTATAGGGGTTTTCTTTAGCTTTTCTTATTTTAACAAATGAAAAGTAAATATAAAAATAGTTCTGAAATCGGTTCTCGTTTTATCTTTATGTGTAAAAACAATAAAAAACAAAAATATTAATTTCAACGTCTTCATTTACTTAAAAGTAGATATGAAAATCGAAAAGGAAAATGAAAAGTTCGCTTTTAAAATAGAAAATTAAATCGATTATAGGGGTTTTCTTTAGCTTTTCTTATTTTAACAAATGAAAAGTAATATAAAAATCGAACAGGAAAATGAAAAGTTCGCTTTTAAAATAAGAAAATTAAAACGAATATAGGGGGTTTCTTTAACTTTTCTTATTCTAACAAATGAATATACATGTTATTACTCCCTGTATGGTGTATCTGTTTAGAAGGAATTGGTTGCCTTTTCATACCGTAAAATCAAGGATAAATAATCGTGAGAACCTTTCTCACAGCATGTAGGTGGTCAGCGCGAACATGACGCCTCTCGGTCAAACTCTGAAGCGCCCTCTATAATCAGCCGTTTCTTCCTGTCTCATCGTGATCGCTAATTGTTGTGACTTTATCCCCCACGTATCAAGTTTATATGGTCACTTATTGATGACCACTGTCCGAAATGGTCAGAAACAACGCTAACATGGCGAGAATGACACGGTAATTAGAAAATTAATGCCTAGCGCTACACTAGTGATATACTACCGGAGAGCGTTACATTTCAGACGAGTAGCTCACCATGCTGAGACATGATGGGCAGTGACACTGGGGGTCAGCTTATGGTGTTATTTTTCTCTTTATTTTACGTAAATCGTCCTGCAGACAATATAAACAAAAGCAATGTAGGAAACAAAATGGTAGTGGTGCAGTGTTAGTTCAAGTTTCCAGGGACATAGTCGCAGGATATACCATAAAGTTTTCTCTACTTTTCTGTCTTACTTGTGTTTGTTGCTTCCAAGGGACCTCCTTCTTATATCATATTAATGCGCATTTGTTACTTACCATATATAGAGAATATTATGTCAGTGCCTTTTACTATAAAGTTTATTAGGCGAGGCTTAGAAAACGAAGAATGGCGACGCTTCGTTTTCTAAGCCTCGCCTAATAAACTTGATTGTAAAAGGCACTAACATAATATTCTATTTATCATGTAGATTATCCACATTATTGTATGAATTACTATTATTACCTATTTCTCAGAATGGTACGCTTATCGAGCACGCCGCCATGTTGTTGTTTTTTGTTTGTTTTATGACGTCAGGCAACGTTACGTGCATGACGTCAGATAACGTTACGTACAATAAACGCCGAGGGATTCCGCATCGATTTGCTCTATCGGTCATTGCCTAATAAAGCAAAATGTAATAGGTCACCCCTTTATTAGGCAGAAAAGTGCATATCTGCATGATAAATAATTATATGGGTTACTTACGTACTCATACACCGAATGTCTGGAGACTGTCCTCGTTCTTGCAACCAACAGACTGTATAGAAAGACCTGCCTAGCCTCCATAAATAATTAGGGACACTTATATGTCACTTTATAAGGGACACACGGCAATCTTGAAGTGTTTGAAATGGTTGTCTCGATTTATATATCCAGTATCATTTTTACTTTTACCCTGGTTACATTTAAATAAATCAAATTTTAAATATTTACTAATTTGTCTTATTATACTAAAGTTTTAGTATATTAGTGGTGCAATAATAACTAAAATTAATAATATGCAAAAAAAAATTGCTTAATACTATTCTTATAATTAATATTAATGAATGAACAAATGCAAGTTATGCAGACAAAGTAGCTGGACGCCATGAGTTTCTAAAAAATAAAGATTGCCGTGTGTCCCTTTAAAGGACATACTAAGCCATTTTGAAGCTGTTTTTCAAAACAAAACAAAAGAAAGATGTGCAAACATATCTGCAATTCATTTTGTATTAAAGGTCAAACCTTTATCGGTTGAACATTGGTCAGTCTTCCCGTGTCAAATAAAAGTAATATTGGCGTGCCGATAAACTAGATACGGTTAATTAAAGGTGATATGCGGCACAGGAGGAGCAATACTATGGCAGATAAACACCGACATACAGTGGTAAGTGGTCAATAAACCGACACCAGCGTTCTTTATGACATGCCAATACATGCAGATGAATAAAACAAAACACTCTGGTCGCGATATTATAAGGTCGGACAACTTTGTAACTGGATATGATGAGCTTAAAGGGTAGCAATAATTATTATGGGCAACGATAACATGGGTTTCATTGAAAATCATGCTCATATAGTTTTCTAAAGGCTAAATTAATTATTAAGAGCAAGTACAAGTAACACTCCATATTTTAAATAAAACAGAGTCTGTATTGTGATCTAATCACACATCCGCTATTTGTCCACTGTTTTTTCTCGAGATTGCATGACTTGTAGAAGTCATTGTTTGAAGGCAGTAGTAATATATTATACACGAAAATGCAACGCCAATACTTATTACTTTAAGTAATGTACTTCAATAAATTTGAGTAATAGATCAAATTCTGAAAATGTGTGAAAACGAGTTTCATCTCACCCAAGCGTCCCGTCTAACAAGCCTTAGAAATGCGAGTAATGGATCACATATTTCATCCCGTAGTTCATTTTGCGTGATTTTTGACCTGCCTATTAACATATGTTTTTATAACCAGGTTTGCTGACCTTGCTTGCCCTTTGACACATTTGACCTAGGTCAAAGCTACGGGTCTGCAGTTTTGATACCTATTAAGCGATTCAAGATAGATTCAAACTGATTCGCGTCAAAACCATTTATGAATGGAAATATTTCATAGGTGAACAAACTATGGTCGAAATGTCAGTATCATATCATAGACACCTAGCTACAGAAATGTTAATAAGTGAGTGAATTATTTTTGTATTCTAACATATCAGCGATACAGCTGTCCCAATCATACGTATTTAAATAAAATATGTATTTGTTAGCATCTATAATTGATACGTCAATAATGGTTTCATTGCATAAATGCTCATTTTGGTATAATTTTATGTCTTCAAAGTGCATTATATGAATTATGCATTTTTTGTCGCCAAAATATTAAAGGTGTTAGTTTACTCCGCAGAATAATTTAAGGACCACACAATAAAACTGAAATAATTACTTAATCTTTAATATTGTGGATGTCATATTCATATAAAATGTTAATACATGTGTGTAATGTAACTGTTGTAAAAGAATACAACTAAACTTAAAAATTGCAAAAAAGACAGTAAATAGTTCATTTACAATCTCTTTAAAAAATTACCAAAATCTAAACATGGTCCTTAATTTATTTTGAGGAGTATATTGTAGTACAAAGGAATACAACTATTTAGTTTTTAAAATGAACTATTTTAAAATAGGGAAATATAGCACCCTTTTCTCAAAATGTGCAATCGTTTATTTATTATATTTTACTACATGTGCATGCGACTTATTTTTAGAAGCACGACAAAGAAACAATATAAATCAACAACATGCTTCTCTACCATGGCAGTACGTATAAAACAACATATTAGCACCAATTAAAAACATAAACAGACATTTCGCGGGCAAATCCCTGCACGGCCAATCTAATAACAATGTAACTGATTTGTATCTTATTAAATTTGCGCGTTTTGATGTAGGTCTCTTAAAATATTGAAATATTTATGGCCATTTAATTTCAGACAACTATTTTTGACCACAGAGACCGAGGACTGACCACGGTGTTGCTCCCAGGTCACTTGTGCCAACTTGGCACACGGAGAGGTCACTTTTTGTACAATCTCAGTTTAGGTCGGAGGTCACACGTGGTAAGGGCAAAGGTCTCCGGCCAAATGCTGACCAATCGTTGAAAAGCACGGTCCTTGACGCTTTCATACGACTTTCAATTATGTTTACTTGGAGATCTATGATTTTTGTCTCTTTATCTTTTGTGGCTTTTTATTGGTTCTTTGTCATGAAAAATGATACAGGTTACAGATTATAGTGATCTAGTTCGCATCAAACGTTCTGACTTTTAAGCCGACATCTGTCTAGTAGTGATTGCTTTGTTTCTTATATAAAATATGATAAATAATAACAAATTGATTTATATTGTAAATTGTAACGTATCACTGAGTTCTAAGACTTTCCAATGTTAAAGATGAATGGCCACCCTTTTTGCAGTATTATCAATTAACAAATTTATCATAATTATGAACATTTCTTGATAGTCTTGGAGAAAAACATGTTGTATGTAAAAATAAGTATTATTTGCATGACGTAGATACTACTTTTACCACTGCGTGACTGCACGGGGAAATGAGGTAAATATGAATTGTATAGCTGCACAACTATTGCCAGATAATTGATAAATACATCTACCTGTGGACTAATTTACCTGTTCAAAGTTTTCTACGTCATCAAATACAATCTTATTCTCGCTCTCGTGTGAATTGTAAATATCTATTGTTGTGTATTGATTTCGATTTAAATAAACATAAACATGTTCGTGGCAAAACGGAATGCTCCAAATGAATATTGTAATGATGTATGATTTATTTATAGTTTACGATTTGATGTAATTCAAATGAATATTGTAGGAGTTATTTGTATGTGTTCGCATGGTCAGTACATATATTGTTAACGATGCTATAGAAAATATCATATCCCTGTTGTTCGACGTCTATTTACAACAAAATCTATAAATCATAATGTCAAGATAACACACGATAAATGTACCTATTTCAAGGGATAAACTTAATCTGAAAGTTGTTCTCCCACTTTATAGGCACTATATAAGTAACGGTGCTCAAATTTAGATAATATACAACTGAGTGTTAACTTAGCTGACCAGTAGTAATTTTTTTCTATATATTTACCCTTTTTTGTCATAAATATGAAAGTACTTGTATAACTTTATATTATCACACACTATGATAATCATGAATTATCTCTTCATCTGTTCTGTCGCTTACTCGCCATAATGATTGTTAAATATGATGTATTTCTATATATCCATTGCTGTTTACATATGTAAATCTTGGAATAAACATTTTGAATTGAATTGAATTGAATTGAAACAAAACATGGCCGGAGAACTTTACGAGAAATTATGCATGTTAAATATTAAAGTGTTAGTCGTTCAATTTTAAAAAGCGTTCCAACGCGAACGAATGTCTAATATACCCATGAAAGAAAAACAACATTTATTTATTCCAACGGTAAAAAAACAAAACAATAGTGGCACATTAAAGCAAATTCTGATATGTTTGTCCTTTTACCGTGACTTTCTTGTAATATTCCCCCAAAGAATATGAGTAAAATTTAAGTGAAAAGTTTGAAATTTAAAATATAATGTGATTTCACATGAAAGAAAGAACGAACTAATCATATGTGTTTAAATTTAACTATTTTACTATTTTCTCTTGAATTTTTGTCTGAATTCAAGTTAAAATCTTGTGAAGTTCCTTGGGTACAGGCATCAACTCAAGTAGCTCCCTTGTTCCATGGTCCAACTTACAAGGTGTGTGATTGCTCATTTCTTTCTTTCATAAAGTGTTATATCCTCATAAATAACTCCGAATAACAGTAGCACCGTCTATTTATTGCATATTTCAGCCTTAAAGATGTATTGTTCCCCATTTCATGCATATTTATTAATGTAAAATGCATTTTACGCACCGAATGGCAGATGCAAATGCGGACTGTCCGAAGTCCCTAAGACGTGCGCCAATCGTCCTATGTCCGGTGATATATCACGGCAATGACCAGTAAGATTACTAAAGGTTATAAGTCGTGTGTCCACCCGTTGGTCCACTAACGGTCATTACGGACAATTATGGCAGATCCGATTCATTCTGATAATTACTGACCAGTGGAGCAAACTTGTTCGGAATTAAACTTATTCTGACTTTTATGGCGGTTTGGGTTGATTTACCGGGATAAGTCTTGACCTTTGTTTTCAGAAACGCTTGTTTTGTATGTAAATTAAGTTGAGGTCAGTATGAAATGGTCCAAAGTCTTTGTTATGTTCTGCATTTGGCAGGTGGCTATTATACTCGTCTCGAGCAGATTGTAAATCGCCTGCATCGTATTATCTGTCCAGATAAAATACCGACGGGTATATTTCGAAAAATTAAAAAAGTAATTTTAGAAATAATAATAGTCTTGTCTTTAAAGCGGCGTGTGTATTTTGCATTTTTCATCTTTGAAGCCATGCCTGTTTAGAGGATAATTACACTCGTTTCTAATGGCACTCGAGAAGATGTTTTTAGCAGCCTAAGATGACATTAAACAAAATATAGCATCATTTATTTCAATTTCAAGTAATAGCTAGATTTAAACGCAAAGAGCGCAGTCTGGCAATTTGAAGTAAAAAAATAAAGGACTCTAAAAGCTGCAATATAGATACGTCTTTTATTTGTTTGTTTGTTCGAAATGAGAAAGCAGTTAATTCTGGTTGAGTTTTTCTTGAAATTATAGTATTTATACCAGCTATGTTTAGCCATTATATAATTTTATGCTTTACCATTATATAATTTTTATTAAACCGTTTGTATTGCAATAGCTCAGTGTCGGTTTTAATGTAAAATGTTTCCCTTAACAATTTATTATATTTGTTATGTTAGGGACTTGATATATGACGGTGGAGGTAAGATTGATATTTGTTACTCTGAAGTTATATTATTGGAGTAGGCTCTCTCAGCATGTTGTTTCATGCAACCTAATCAATGACCTATTTAGAGACGAAATGAGAGAACTTTCTATTGTCCAAAGTCGTGTAACAAAACGTGTGCCGTTATACCAGATATCTTACAAGGGGGCGTGGATAGCGATAAAACAGTTATAGAATATCCAACTTGGTGTTACACGCATACATCATAAAAATATCTCGGCTTACGCCTCGATATATTTCATGAGATATGCTCGTAACACCTCATTGGACAATCTGTGCAGCGACACAGCCAAACAGGCTCTGTTATTGAGAGTTTTGAAAAACTTGGAATTATCAAAATTGGATGATTAACAAACAAGATATGACCATTTAAAAAGTTGTTCTAAAACGGATATGGGAGCCGCCATTTTGATAACTATGACGTCATAGTTCTAAATTACCATATATGGAATATATTGAAAAGTATCACTTAAAGCAAAGAAAGTCACTGCAAGTAAATGCAAAATCCTCTACTGGTCATATAAAGCATTATTGCCAGTAAGTATACATATTTTTCATACAGTTACCGTTATTGTTTTCCTATAAATCAGTAAATTTTCATATTTATAAATATCCCACACATGGTCATTTAGAACTGTGATGTCATAGCTCTCAAAATGGCGGCTTACATATCCATTTCAACAGAACTTTCAAATGATCATATCTTCTTTGTTTATCATCCGATTTTGATAATTATTTCACCGTTATTCATTTTTTTCCGAAAGATGATTTGGCTGTGTCGCTACATTCCCTTTAAAAATACAAAAATGCAAATTTCGCTTTCACACTATCACTCTTTGAGTGTCTTCAGAATATGTTTTTTAGTTTGGTTCAATCATAATTAAAAGTGAATACTACACCAACAATATTCTGGACAATACTTACATTTACTCCCAGACTCTATATATCTTCTGTTTATACAATTTAAGGCGAACGTTCGTTAAAGCTACAGTGTCCATGCTGGTGCTAACTCATAAAATGAATCAGTCACGGGCGAGGAAGTTTTAATTCGACGAACATCCTGAAAGTCGGTATATATATCAGCCAGAAACTGATGTGCAAAATATCAGGTGTTTATCTAACCTTCGTACAGGTAGCATCCACAAATAATAGTATACGACTTCTGTTTTATTTTCATTAAAGAAAGATATTTGCCCGGAATGGGATTTGAACCAGGGACTTATCGCTTTTATTTGTTCTTTAGTACATGACGGTAACCACTTGATCATAGATATGTGTTGGTACGTTGTAGCATTTCTAACACTAAAGAGGCATTACGCAATAATTAAAACAGGACTCGCGCATACACTTCTCAACCGCTATATGAAAACGAAAAGAAGTTGCTTTGATGCGTAATCCTATATTCGAAAAAATGTCGTAATACCACACGCAAGGTTACTGAATTCATATGTGCGACATCATGGAATATAAGAGGTGCATTCAAATAGTGTGTAAACGGATTTTCATCATAATAAATTGAATTGAATTGAATTGAAGTATTCATTTTAAGAGGGTAGTCCAGTTAGTAAAAATAGTAATCTTCCCGGAGGCCCTCTTTACAAAGCAACACAGTAAACAAAAACATATGTACAAGTATGTGGAGCGCTGTAGTCTAGTGGTAGAGCGTTGGACTCATGATCCAAAAGTCGTGGGTTCGATCCCCTAACCATATGTGTTGTGTCCCTGAGCAAGACATTTTATCTGCATTGCTTAGTACCCAGGAGTACCTTAGAAGCGAATCGCTTACAATACAGTAAGAAGTTTATAGCAACACAGCGATATTGACAATGGAAACAAAAGTATTCACAAACAATAAAAATCTATATTGTGATTCAATAACAATTTTAACGAAAACAATTTCAGTCATACAGTACTTTTTATCCACTTTATATAATTGTTTGAAAAAGATTTAACTGATGTGCAAGATCTTCTATGCTCTGGGATTTCGTTCCAAATTACTGGCCCAGAGTAAGATATACTTCCTTTAAAAAGCTCCTTATTTGGCTCCGGAATCGTCAAGTTAATATCACAATGAGATCGTAAATTGTGTGACCTTATGTTATGTAACTCAAACATATCCAATATATAAGAAGGAACAAGCTGCTGAGAAACTTTAAACATAAATTTAGCTTTATTAAGAACAATTCTTTGGTCAATTGTCATTGCATTTATAGTGTTCATTGCATCATTTAAACATGTATATTCGTTGCCTATGGTACCGTGGTCTCAAGACGTCGCTGTAGTTCAGTGGTTGGAGCACCTGACTATTGTTCGAGTCCCGAGAGTGGAAAACAAACCGGTTAATTATGCTGTCGGTGTACAGGTATGATGTGCACTACTCGAAGTCGATAAAGTAAATGATGTCCTACATTGAATTTGATTGTTTAAATATCTAATTTTGCCATGAGCTGGTGAAAATGAAATTACAAATAAAGACACGCCTACATAGAGGAATACGAATAAATATTGTGTCTGTAGCTTTAAAACATTAAGTACAAACACAAATAAAGACGAATTCTAACCCATCCATTAAAGTTCGTTATTGGTGTTGATAAGCGGTGTCATAAGAGGTTTACCACGGTTAAACAGTTTTAAACTCTAATTTCATGATATCTTGTTCTTTTATTTTTTCAGAAGTTTCTTCATTTAAACAGTATTATAATGCTAATGATCAAAACCGATAGCATATACAAAACACCGTTTGGTGTTGTATTACTCGAATTAACATATACACTACTTCCGGTTTACCCACGTGCCTTCCGTGTATGACATCTGCGGATACAATTGCGCACACCGAGCACAAGAGCATCAGCTAACATCTCTTTGTCGGGCACAGACCATGCCTAACGCAAGATTTTATTAATGTTACGTAACACTAATGACAGTATACGTCCCACCACTCTACGGGAGCGTTCTGGAGTCTCCAAAAAAAGACTTCTTCTATAGACCTTTTAAGCTGATTCTCCGATTTCCCCTGTTTGTATTCGTAACTACCCCGGCGTCTTTGATCAATAAGCAATTTATCACCTAAAGAATCACTAACGAAACCCTGCATAGTGTTTACTGTTGTATAGACCTTCGGCATTAAAACAGTTATCGCTGATAATCGCGCACTTATTTGCTCATTCGTTTTGGAATCAATGATCTACCACGCTCTATGAATCCATTTGCAAACTCCAGTTTTATGATCATTTATTAATTCCTCGCGGAGCGATAAAATCATATTGCGCGGTTTTATTTGTGGTTTGGACAAAAGACATTACCGGTTTTATGCAATCAGACTCAAAAGTGAGCAGGTACAATTACGAGCCTCAGTGACATGATTAATAACTTCGGAAATCGTCTCCCTTCAGAATACGATGGCACCGAGACTCAGGAAGGTATGATATAGGAGAATTATGAACGCAGAGTCATGGTAGTGTCAGAATTGTAATCGTAAATCAGTATGGTGTTTGATAATTCAAACTGCTGCCTATGGTTATAGGTGTGTGTCTTTGTTTTCTTTCGGAAATGCTTTCAAAATCTTTGGACAACAGTTGTCTATTTTCAAAACAAGTAAACGCCAGAAAAAGAGGTTTTAATGTAACGTCTCTCATTCATATTAACAACCATATAGATACTCTGACAAGCGCGAGAAAGTGTCCATGATAAAAACTAACACTGTCAGTCTTTTACTTTCTAGTAAAACAAACAGAACGGTTTGTATTTGTATCCTTTATAAAACATATAATTTTATACTGTTTTTATCTAATCATTTAGTATTGTGGTGCATCCGGGTCCCACTGGGAGCTCGACTTGTAAGTGAGGAAGTGTCGATTCTTACGGATGGCGGGAGGTGTACAGTACTGGTTCTACCCAGGAAAAGTGGGTGGTCTGCCTCCAAAAACTCGACCGTTATGTATAACCTTACATATGTTGAAAATTAGGTAAAACACCATACAAACAGACAAACAAAAGCATCCGGGGCCGTGATAGCGAAGACGCTGCGTCTAAAACTGTCTCGCCTCCCATAACGGCAGGTTCGAATGCCACTGAGAGCTCGACTTGTCAAGTGAGAAAGTGTCGATTATTACGGATGGCTGGAGGTGTGCAGTTTTGGTTCTACCCTGGACAAATGGGGTGGTCTGCCTCCACCACAAAAAAATGGCATAATATGTGCTAAAAATGAAGTAAAACACCATTCAGACAAATCATTTGGGAATGGATCTGGCTTCCCTGAATTTGAGCCTGATATACCTGGTTTTTTTACTGCAGTTCCAGGACTGTTTTACCTTAACATAGAAATGTAAAAAAAAAAAAAAAGACCTCTTCTCAATTGAAAGACTGTTGTTTTTTTTGTGAAAAACATCCCTGATTCCATTCTCTAGCGAAATGTTTTAAAAATAGTACACATAAAAATAACCGGCTGGAATTCCCTATCTTCACCGGATACCCATGAAAGTCGTGCAGAAACATGCAGGCACCCATCTGTAACATGTGTCACACTGACCCCGGTTAAAAATGAAGTGTCGATACTTACGGATGGCGGGTGGTATACAGCACTGGTTCTACCTAGGAAAAGTGGTTGGTCTGCCTCCACCACAAAAACTCGACCGTCATATATAGCCTTACATGTGTTGAAAATGACGTAAAACACCATAAATACAAACAAACAAACAAACAAAAATTCATATAAGGCAGAAACATACAGCACACTTGTTAGGACTGATAGCGTTAGAGTGAAACATATTATGTGAGAGGATAACTTGAATGCATAGCTTTTGTTGGACAATATACTTTGAAATATTTGGTGTTTTGTATTGACAATGATTCTGTTAGTCGTCTTATTACATGTATATTAAGTTAATTGATGGGAAAACGGGTAGTGAGTTTGTCAAAAATCTGCACATGGCAAACTCTGAAATCGTGCGCAGTCCGAAATAACACGAAATAAACGGAGACCTTCGACAACACAAGAACTTCCAAAACGTGTGACGGTGGGGTACTATTATATTACAGTTTGGATTGTTACTATACTCGGTAAAAAAAGTTTTGGACCAAGGCATATGATGGCGCATAAAAAGAAAACCAGTTGACGGATTTTTATTAATATCCCTTATTATCTCAGTTGATAATTGACAATAGATCAACAATCAACAATAATTATCGTTAACAATAAAAGTTTGCAAAAAAAAATAATCTTTTTATTGGTTACTCGAATGTCTGTAACTGTTACTTTTTATGGACTTTGCAACATTTTTACAGACCCTTTGTGTGTTCGCGATATTTTTTAAAAATCAAATCTTGTTTGGAATTTAATGTTTCTGGTACCAAATTAACTGGGTAGGGTAGACCTTGGTTACTGAAAAAGATACTTAAATTCTGTCCACTAGTTTTATTTTTATATGAATTTATATACCCTGGTCCAAAACTTTATTTACCGAGTATAGTAATATGTTTTCAACAAACCCCAATGCTAGATACTAGCGCAGAAAACAGATAGCATTACAATAAAATTAGCAAAAATTTAGGTATTAATTTAAAGTCAACTTGATATCGAAGCAAATTGTTTTTTAATATGTTATTATCTATTTCAGGCGAGCACCATCATTACAAAAATATTGCCACCTTGAAATGGCGTATTTCTCTTGCTTCAGATGAGACCGGCACCTTGAGCCATAAGAGCGCAAATGCAAACTGTGCTGAAGTCGTTGTCAACAATATTAAATGGTGTAAACTACTTAATCTGTCAGTGCCCGGGGAGAAGCGAATGAAATTTTGTTTGCTATGTGTCCCTTTGACAATTTCACGGGTGACTATCGCTGATACAAATCTTTGTTTTCATGCCAGTATCTTTGAGAAGCCATCAAACCCATATTGAAATCCTAACCCTTGTAGAACACAATAACGCAAGCATCTTTAATGGTAGTCCAGTGACGTCTCCCTGCATATTTGACAGTGATCATCGACAAGACATTGGCGAAAATAATAACTTCATTTAATGTATAACTTTTACGGGCGCTAAACTGTGAAGCTACAAATACCTTCAAACGACGCAAAATGTGCGATGATACAATTTGAAAATGGGCATAATAGATAGAGGTCATTCTTGTCTTTTTACCCGTGTCATTTCGGGTCATATCGGGTCAAATGATGAGCAGTGGTTTATGAAATTTAAACTTTTTGTATTCTAAAGAAATGATTTTCCCGGGATAATTGCTTATTTCCAAACTACCACGGCCAACTATGTGTGCATGACTTCCGGTTGTAGATGATGTTTCGTGTGTCATGACATAGCATGACATTCCATAGTTAGGTCAAATAGATCATTCCATCAAACATGTGTGTCAGTTTCTTATTACGGTTAAGTTTACAATTTTCTGTGTTTTGTGTTTAGTAAGTAATCTACATGAAATTAAAATGAGTTCAAATATTATAAATTAAAAATAAGATATATAATTATATATGATACATGTGCAAGAATCACATGCCGGGTTTACACAAAGTAGTTGTAATTCGTTATTTATCAATGCATATACTCTTGTTACGTTATAATTGATAGAAATCACACATTTTAATTACTAATCATATAAAATATACCTTTTATTAACTAATCATTTAAATCTAACTTTTTAATCACTAAGGAAATAACATCTGGATGTATACAGTGCAATGAAAATAGCAATGCATGTGAGGATATACTTGAATGTGTTTTATGGCATACAAGTATTGTTGATTGTAAAAGTGTTATAAATTTAAACATATTAAGCATATTTGACCTTTGTATATAATAGCTACTGACCTAGCAGTACTGTGCATGGTCACGGATGTGATTATAATTTTTGTGTATTACAATTTAAGTATATAATGATGAATAACTGTAAAAGTTTAAATCAATAAAATATCTATCAATCTATCGATCAAAATAATACAAGATGCAAGTAGATATAAACTTTGCAATTACAAAATGAAGCAAAACAAACCTAGCACTTGAAAGGTATGTTTGATTTGCACACGGGTACATGCGCTTCGCTCTGTACGACTAATTTACCCGTTACATAAATACCGTTTTAACTTTGATGGATATGAAACTCACACCCTTGCCTGTCCTGACGCGTAACGTTATTATCCATTATAGTTTCATGCCCTTCTCATTTGATGAACAACCTTTGTATTTCACTGTACCATTTGTATTGTTATGCATGCACTATGAAGCGTAATTTAACGAAGCATGCCAATATAATATCTGTTACATAATCGGCGCGATTCTTCATGCGTAAATATCAACAAGAAATACGCTTAGTTGATCTCTGAAATACTAAAATTGATTTCAGATGCTTAAAATGTGCAATAAAGTTAAATGTTAACAAATAATTCATCTTCTGTTGAATACATTTACACCTTTGTCGCGGTCGATTATATTCAAAAACGCGTAATTCGCGCTGGTTAATTGATAATTAATTAATGTGACATTTCTCAGAGCTAAATTACATTTTGATGCAGTTGTGGTAGTATGTTTGTGATAGAAGCATTTTCCGGAACGTGATGGGATAAGTGGTGAATATGCTGGAAATGGATTGCAAAGTGACATAATGACATAGCTCATTGTTTATGGTTACAATGACGAATTTGTGGAAGAGATCAAATGGCAGAGACTTCAAAGAGCCGCTGACAAAATGTCCGTTTCCACTTCGGCGCCGTTTCAATTTCATTTCATTAGACGCTTCAAAAACGGTCAATATTTCACGTTATTGTATAGAACTTGTTTTATCGTACATGAATACAAGATAAAATATTGCAAATAGAGTTAGCTGTGTAGCGATGACGAATGTTTGCAGTATACATTACGCACTCATATAGACAGTCACATATAGACAGTCACACTGGGTGTTCGGTTATTGGTAAGGCAGACAGTCAAATATAGACAGTCACACTGGGTGTTCGGTTATTGGTAAGGCATACAGTCACATATAGACAGTCACACTGGGTGTTCGGTTATTGGTAAGGCAGACAGTCATATACAGACAGTCACACTGGTTTGTTCGGTTATTGGTAAGGCCGACAGTCACATATAGACAGTCACACTGGGTGTTCGGTTATTGGTAAGGCAGACAGTCACACTGGGTGTTCGGTTATTGGTAAGGTAGACTGTCACACTGGGTGTTCGGTTATTGGTAAGGCAGACAGTCACACTGGGTGTTCGGTTATTGGTAAGGCAGACAGTCACACTGGCTGGTCGGTTATTGGTAAGGCAAACATATAGACAGTCACACTGGTAGTTCGTTTAAGCAGATAGTCACACTGGGTGTTCGGTTATTGGTAAGGCAGACAGTCACACAGTGTTTAGTTAGCAGACAGTCACGCTGGGTGTTCGGTTATTGGTAAGGCAGACAGTCACACAGTGTTCAGTTAGCAGACAGTCACGCTGGTTGTTCGGTTATTGGTAAGGCAGACAGTCACATAGTGTTCAGTTAGCAGACAGTCACGTTGGGTGTTCAGTTATTGGTAAGGCAGATAATCACACTGGGTCTTCAGTTATTGGTGAGTCAGACAGTCACATTGGGTGTAAGGCAGTCTTCATTAATATATAAACTCCAGCCTTCAATTTATACTTAAACCTTAAAGTACGAATCAAAATGTCACGTTAAAAATATCTATATATTTCTTAAATGCAAAGAGTTCTCAGCACGTAAATAAAGTTGATATACCGATGACTGTGAGATGGTTAAAGATTCAAAGAGCAAACAATGACTTGCTGTTTATAATAATCTCGTTATGGCAAATAACTTTGACATTATGAGTTTCGGCAAAATGGTCCAAATTGTGGAAACCCCTTGCACAATACCATAGCTCTATGGGGTACCACGAGGCGGTAGAAAGGTACAGTCATTTAATACAAGACCTTCATTATTTACCAATAGCTTTCTATCGTGAAAATGCGTGAACGATGTATGATGCTGTAATATTATAACTTCGTCATTGATGACGTCACAAATATGGCGGTGCCGTTGATTAGGACAACATTTTATTTCAGTATTATACGTAAAATTCCACCATTTATGGTTTTTCATCTTCAGTTTAAAAAATAACCGACTTGTGTCAAGAGCTCAACAATGCTTATTTGTCCGACTAGAACGTTTAAAAATTCATATATTAATCAACATATCTGCATCTCTCTATTTTGATAAATCCAATAAAATCGCCGTGGGTGGGCGCGTGTCGGGGTGGGTTCAAATACTGGAAAGGGGATCCATTGGAAGCAACGAAAACAAACAAGAGAGAAAAGTAGCAGACTCGGTTTTATTGAATCTGTTCATGAGAGTTAATGTAGGGTGCAACAACTCTCACACCACTTGCATCGGGCTGAATGATCCCAAAAGACCAGTAAGTAATAACACTACTGATCTGTAGTCGGGGCGACTTTTTGCAACCGCCACACAGCACTAAACAAACGCTAGTGTGAATGTTAATAAATACTTAAAAGTGGAACCCTCGGAAGCAGTGAACATAAACAAGAGAGAAAAGTAGCAGACTAGGTTTTATTGAAACTGTTCATGAGAGATACTATCAGGAGCAAGACAACTCTTGTCACTAATGGTTTCCATATTTGGCAAAGTCGTACATTTAGGCTCACGTTCAAAAAAGTGTATAGGGAATATTTTAGACCAGGCAGTGTTTTTGTACACACGCAACTGAATTTCTGTATCGTTATAATTACCCTTAGCCTAACCATAATATCGAACGCCAACTTCACAAACCCTTCATCAACCCGTGAAACAAGCAATATGTAGTCGTTTGTTTAAGTTTAGAATAAAGTGGACAAAACATACAATAACATCGTTAATGAAAGTCATCGTTATTTAATAACGTTCAAAAGGTCTTGTTTTGTAGGAGTGTCAGTTGCAGTACTAATACACATTTAAACAAACACTCCCAAAACATTTAATTCAATATTATTTAGAGAAAAGCATTCCTCGCTGGAAAATAAGTGACCGGTTTCACTACATCTCGGTGTTAATATCCAGAACCTAGCTGCTGGGAATTTCTCAAATATCGAGCTTCCTTTTATGATCGACTGGTCACTCTCTCCGTGTCCCACGAGTCTTATACCAGTAATTACTTTAATTGACGCTTTTATCGACCCTTGAATCAAATCAACAGAATCTTAAAGTTTCATTATTATATCGTGAAAATTGAAGAAAGCCGACGAATTTTACGAACATTATTACAAATTGACGAACCGAACCGCAAATTGATAATAATTGTGATGTTCCGTTAGAACCACTGTGTCGGAATTAACAGACCTGATTTAAAATCAAGGCGGTGTCTGCTCATTAAATAGATGCCAAGAGTGGATTTGATCAATGTGGAACCGATTTGTAGATTCTAATGAGTATTAATTGAATGTTTCCCGGCAATTAGTGTGTCATAAAATAAATACCTAACGAGATACAAGAAATCCATAAAGCACGGAGTTTGACACTGCGGGACGATTCCAGGGTAATGTCCATCCTTAAGCATACAGGTGGCACTAACATGAAATATGTCTAATATAATGCTGAACATGTTCTCCTTACATGCAGAACCGTTGTTCTATATAGTGTAGTTTCAAACTGCGTGTATAGAGCTTGTTTTATATCATTCAAACGGCATCATCATTGAGAGTTTGTATTCAGTGCATGTTTTTAAGGGTCAAAGCAAGAGATTTTGACAATACGGGCATGTTTTAAGGAGCATAGCCAATGTATTTCAGTCCGTCAAAATATACCTATATGTACATGCCATGCATCAGTAAAGCGCACTCGATCGAGAATGCTTTACTTTCATTTTAATGTGGGTACATCAGGATTTTTCTAGAAACATCTTTAAATTATAAAATTGTTCCAGTTCAAAATATGACGTTAGAGCCATTTTGTTAATGTCTAAACTTTGAAAGCACCATACAGCTAGGACGAAATAGGACGTTAAATGCTGAAATTAACCCTGGTGCGTCACCTAGGATAGCATGTATTACTGTGCAGAATGAATTTCTTTGCAAATAAGGGATACTGTGTAGGCTCAATCATACTGTTTTGGCCATGTAGAATAGAAAATATTAATATTTGTCAATTTTAAGTCTGACAGCTAGACCCTCATGAAAAGCCTGATGTACTGCCTTTAAAGGTTGTTAAAAAGTTTTGTTGCACACAGCTGAAAAAAAACATTTATTTTCCCCGATGATGCGATCTTTTTATTCTTCCGTCCTTATCGGAAATGCCTCGCCGATTTCCGACACTAAAAAAAGCTTTAAATTGACGCAACTGTAACGATAAGCATTATAGAGAACGATATGGAGATGTTTCTTGAAATAAACTCTTTTTTTGCCTGTATTGACCTTTAAATATGTAAAATACTTACTGTTTAAAACTGCATTCATTGACATAACTGTTTGTTTTAATGTTTGAGTCGTGCATTGTTACAGTGCATGCTTCAGATAATATTAGTAAAAACGTAAAAGTATGCGAACTATCAATGCAAGTGAAGATGAATTTCATTTTGTTTTTAATTTTTTAAATGGTCAGGATATAAGAAAGAGGATTATATTGAAATGTATTACCATTGCTTCAGTCTTTAAATAAAAATTGAATTGTGGTTTTAAGGCGCACCAACACATGAACAGGTTATATGGCGCCTAACAGGCATGAACATGCCAGGCTCATCTTCCATGTACATCGAGATAAAATATGGAAAATGGGCCTAGAACCTTCTCACCCTGAACTGCAGAGTTGCTGCAAATTCTATCGTAGAAACTCCATTTACGCTGGAGCCACGTTATTGTTTTTCTTTTGATGCGAGCGAGATAGCACCTGAAACAATGCAGGGATCATGATGAAGACCTTTAATGAACATGAACAAAAAATGATAAAATGAACATGAATTTGGGGGGATTCTACCCCTCTGCCTACCCCTCCAAAGGGATCTGCAGTGGCCCTATTCTTTGCCCCGTGACCAAACGGGGGCCCCCGGGAACCACACGGGACCTTTAAATAAAAAGGACCTTTTGCTGTTGTCATATGTATTTTGCGTTTCGATCCGTTCGCTTTTAGTACTGAAAATAAATAAAAGTCGAACAGGAAATGTAGCATTCAAGGACCACGGTCAAACAAAAAACATGCATCGAAACAAACACGGATTAATAAGAGGCAATCTATGTGACATCGTAAACACAAAAGGGTTGATACAAATGTAGAATGTACCGTTTACTAATTATACATATCAGCACAATATTATATAAAACGAAACGAGAATTATTTACTGCCCGCTATTATGCGACTATCCTTGGTCGACACTTCTTATTCTGAAATGGGTGTGCTACAAATTTTTAAAAAAAATATATTACCTTACCATGAAAAGAAATGCTATAAGAAGATATATAATTAGTCGTTATGAAATAGACAAGGGCTGTAAACGAACATTCCAGCTATTTCCTAAATATGACTTGTCCTCAAAACATATGCCCGTTTCATAATCTTTGAAAATACAATGTCACAATACAGCAAGAAAATAAATGGGCCACAAAGAAAAACACAATCTACAATGCGTGCATCGTAAAAAGGTGAAAACAAAATGTCAAATATGGTGGCCCTAATTACAGCCCTCTGGTCAGTATGAGTTCGATGTGGTCAGCAATGGTCAAGCCTTGGGTCATGGGCCTCTGCCCAGTGTCACCGCCAGGACGAACTATCAGGGTAGATCATCATATAACCCACTTCACCGTGAATGAGCAATTTCGGTATAATCTACTTTCCAGTTTAATTGCTCCAAATCTACGGTCTAACTTGTCAGAGGTCAATGAAGGTCAAGTCATGCCCGGTTTAAGGTCACGTGATTGAGATAGGGTCAGTGCAATGATTGGCATTTTTCGCAAAAATAATCCCCTTTCGTTAGAAATGACGTTGTAATATAAAGGCAAAGCATTTTATTATATCCATTGGACATCTGTTAAAAAAGAATGGAAAATATGAATATGAGAGTCATAGAGCACTGACCAGAATGACCAACGGTGGTTTATTCCACGTTTATCGATACATTATTAATTGACCATCTGTTAGCTGTTCGTTGTGTTATTTGTCCACCGTCAAAAACCACGTTGACAATAACAAATGATTTATATTCATTGTGTATAAGTGCATAAAATGCATTTACTAGCTCAACACATTAATTATAATTAAGACAGACATGATCGACCACGCCTTTTAATAAAACTATACGCACTTCAGCAAGCAGGAATGTATTCTTTACTCCAGTAGTTTAATATCGTTTAAAGTAAAACGTATAAAAAGTTGTGCTTATTTTCAAATTTGCAGATTATATATAGAAAGACGATAAACTTAGCAATACCAAACAAGCTGTTTTCCTTTACTTTTTTTTTTTCTTTTTTTTTTTGTATCTTAAATATGTTTTTAAAATGAAATAGCAGTGTTATAACAAGAACCGTCTTCGTTTATGATGGGAAGTGATCTACATGGCTGTCCAGTAGTCTGTCTAATACCCAAACTGTCATCACATGTTTAAGAATATTACATATCATCATTAAATATTCACCTTGTCAAACGCCTTGTTGAAAATAAAACAAATAAATCAATACAGTCTGATATTTAAACTGACTACAAGATATAGTTCATTCCAAGTCTTGTATTTCTAGAACGTGGGAACTGTTAATAAATGTGCAGTTAATGGTGTTTCCCGTCTGACTTTTAAAGTCGTGCAACAGCGTGCAACGTTGTTCTCTCTCATTTCAAGTCTTTCTCTTACAATGGCCTTTTATAACGTTGCTTTTGTCAAGTTGCATACACTCTAATTTTCACATTAACTATCCATAGAGTAATTGTCCGTTTTACAATGCAATATTTGCCAGTATTTTATACAACCGCGAGATTATGGTCATCTTAAAATGCAACGGATTGTGAGAAAATCAGCTTGACCTTTTGATGCAAAAAGTGTCAAAAAGTCGCACGCAGATTTATGGGCTAGGAAAACAAACCGCCACTTTACAAGAGCAGAAAAGTGCGTTTATTTATTGCAGTCCTTGTCAAAATTTTAAACTCTGAAAGCAAAAATTGATGGTATTTCACAATGTGAGCCTCGAAGTGACAACAGCTCGGAAAACTGACACATCTCTTGAAGAAGCAATATTAAATGGATGAAGAATGGTTCTAAAGTCGCTAGAGCAATATTCTGACCACTGGTCACTTGTTGATCCGTATGTGGTCAGTGGCAGGGGTTCTTGATAACGAACTCAGGCGTAGATAAAGCAAACATGGGAAATGAAGCGTTGAAAGATGCAATCGAAAATGCAATTGGACATATGCGTTTGATAATAAATGGCAAACACCGATGAATTCACATTGAACGTTGTTGGGTGAGTTATGGTGCCAAACACTTCAATGTGTTATTACTTTGACAATTTTAAGATTGTAAATTGGCGCGAATCGAGATGCTCACAGGTGCTATAACTTGAACAACTTCTACGTCCAAAATAAATTGAGGTTTCATATTAATGATGAATATAACAATAATATATCATTTTATCATACAAGACTGTTGAATGCAAGTATACGAGAAGAAATATTTAAACGTTTAAATAAACAACTTTTCATTTTAAATCAGGTAAAGTTAATGATGTAAATTATGTAATGATATTCTAATGTATTCCAAAGGGAATAGTTCATTCTTTATAATTTGCACAATTTACTCTTTCTATATTTTAAAAGTTAATGATATTGTTAACAATACATTGTTTATTTTTATTAAAGGTTTATTTATTTCTGAATTCTGATTTAAATATAACACACTGTGTGCTTCTAAATTAACTACCTTTCAAAATAAATATATTTTATTCATAAAATTAAAACATTCAATTCCATTTTATCATTTAAAAGGAAGTTAAATTAAATAATCGACATCATCCTAATCTGAACGACGGTTTATGCTAAGGAAGTCCGCGCTCCAGAGATCAAGGGTCGGCAGTCTGTGGGGTCAGAGGTTGTGTCAGAGGTTGGTGGCACATCGTTGACCAGTTGGTGCTGTAAATTTTAGACTTGACTTATTTCTTTCAAACATGTCCATTTCTGAAATCTAATTAAACTCCACTATACAACCTTTCTGACCATAGGTCATTTCAGCAGTATGTCCATCTTCAGATGTAACTATAAGGTTCAGAAGGTTTAACATTAACATATTGCACCTTCGTCCAAATGGACGTCATTAACACGATTAAAATAACTTTACAAATCGACACACGTGTGAGGCTTTTTTGTTGCTATACTAAATGGTAAATACAGAACCATATTTATTAATAATACCATATGCATGTTATTCTGTATTCGAAATGAAACGATTGAACTGCTTGTTTTCATTATTATATAAAAAAAATTAAAAAAATAAATAAATGAAAAAAAACACACAATCTTTTAGTTTTCATTTCGAATACAAGTTCATACTCATACCCAATTTAACTACAAACTTTCTGATATATTAAAAGATAATTTATCTATATATGCATGTGCAGTATTTAAAAGTAGAAAAATACTATATATACAATATGTTTGAATAAAAGTATTATTACTGCGAGCTATTTATTCAGAATGTAGTTAAATAGTGTATTAAGTTTAATAATGTACTAACGTATACATTTTTTTTAGACATTTACATGTATTAATTAAAGGGACACTGTCCGTAACTTTTAGCTTATAAAACACCCAATAATTATGTTCGCAAACATTATACACTAAACATTATTCAATATTTACTAATTAAAAGCAAGATTGTTAAACGGAATTCAATCGCGGTACAAACAAAAGCAAATCCACTTCGTGGGTTTGAACTCGCAGCCCAAACTCCGCAGTAAAAATAAGTGTGCGTGAGCGTAAAGTTGTCGGAACTCGCTCCCGACTGAGCTAAGCGGGCTATACATATTACGCAATACATACTATGGTGAAAACCTAGTGCGCTATGGAAGTCACGTGAACGCATAAAAGGTAAATATTGTGGGTCCCACTTTATTTACATTTAATAATTAAAACTTTTTTTTTTCAAACTCACGAATGTATTCCTACATACTTCTTAGGGTCTATCCTCATGTTGTCATGTATACATTTCAATGAATAAAAGTCAGACAGTTATTTGGTTATGCTCAATATCTGCTTACTTACGGGCAGTGTCCCTTTAACAAAAATACATAAAACACATGTAGATTTATGTAAACACCATTCTTACAAAATGTTAAGAGACGTTTTCAATATATCACAATTTCATATTACATGCATACTAATTGAAATGCACATATGTTCTAAGCAAATATTATATATACACAACATAATTATACAATATAGACAAACGTCTTACATAACAATCTCACACCTAGCAAACAGTTGCATGCGCCCAGCTAAGTTTGTGCACTTCAGGGATACTTTAATTAATATCGTCCTGGGGGTGGACACGTCGCTTTAAATGCAACAAAATTAAAATTCTGAAAGCAAGTGTTCCATATATCACATAAATAGCTTCAACGTCGAGCAGGGACGATTAATTCAAGTGCCCTATGATAGTTACATTCATAAGTAGCAATGAATTACATGCAGCCTCAAGCAATAACTGGGATGTTACGCCGAAACCTGTCACAAAATCGCTTAGACTGGACAAATAATGTGTATTATAATTAAAGGGTTTCACCAGTTAATGGATGGTTCAGAAATACTGGGCGTATTTGAGATTATACAACTGGCCATTGAAAGCTATTAATTTGATTTAAACACCTCGTGGTATTATATCACCGGGAGTGTTCCGTGTCCGTGGCGTTCCGCAAGGTGACCCTTTCGGTCCTTGTGAATTTCGATAGCGTTGTCGTTGAGTTTGGACTTGACGAAAGTTCTTTACAGAACACCTGAAAACAGCTGCTTTAGGATTCGATTTCTGATTTTATGTCCAAAGTATTTCAATTTATTGGAAATATTATACGGTTAAACTCAAAGTTCGCAATGTTAACTAATACCGAAATATTACAAAATCAAGAATAATTAACATTTAAGCGAACTTTTTAGACCTTTAAGGTTATAACTTAGTTAATAATTTGGTCGATGAACTAAGTTTAAACATTAAACCAAGTGATTTATTAAGGACATCCTTCTATATTCTCACGCAACCAGTATCATAAAACTCTCTCTTCGGACACTTTCATGGCTGTCCTTTACAAAATATTCCCTGTATGAGAACTATTCAAAAATTGTAAAACTGACTTTGATTCAGGATGAAATATTCACTAGAAGATAGCCGCTATCAAATTAATTAATGTTTTGTTGGGTTTTTTTTTTTCTGTTATAAAATAATCACAAATCTTTTCATGTACAATTATTTTTGATAGGTCTTCTCTGTGGTCATTAGATCTGCTGTGACTTTTTGTAATGACCACTCAGACAAATTAATCACGTACAATGCAATTTAAATAAACTGTGCTCTTCCCGTTTGGTTTGTTCGGTTCATTGATAGTTGGCAATTTAATACTCGCATTTGTTTATTTGTGTAATTTTGTATATTTCCACTTATAAATGTTTCGAGTAGATCTCTGCTTGAAAGACGGTACTAGAAGAAATACAATACTTATTTATACCCCCAATAACTCAATCAAACGTATAAGGGTTGCTTAAACTTGATGTATTTGGGCTCAGTAATTGTTTAAGACTATTCTTTCTCACATATCTAGCTATGTGGTATAGGATGTTTTCTATGTGAGTTAATTCTTATCTTGCGCTACCGTTTTTGTTGGATTAAAGTGATTAATTAAGAAATAGAACATCGTTTACGGTGAATTATCGTTTAATATATCACGGTTTGGAGTTCAAATGTAAACACTAATTTTACGAGCCCGAGCATTTTGAATTAATTGTTTACTATTGAACGACAAACTGTGATATATTACACGATAATTCACCGTAAACGATGTTCTACTTCTATTCTAATACCCCTAAAATGCGAAAATAGTGCACACAACTGAACTCTTTCGCATTGCCTTGCTTCCTCTCCTAACGTTGCAACAATTACAGTGATATATCGTTGAATACAACGAGATATTTTAAATTAGGCTATATAGTGCGGGTGTATTAGAATAATGATTATAAAAAGGTAAAAAGAAAAATATTTAATATACGTATTTACATATATGTTTGTGTGTGGAATGATTGGCCCTTAGCATATACACTTCTCAAAACTGCTAACTACACCGCTCACGTTTTGGGTTATATATATCGATGGGTTGAATGTTTTTCAATAAAATAAAAAGGAAATACCAATTCAATCATTTTTACATCATTTCATTTTATTTTTTTCATGGGCAATGCTAGAACTAAACCACAATAAGCAATTACAAACGACCCATGTAAACACTAAAGTCACACTTTTCCCATATATTTTTTTTTATAGAAGAACATACTACGTCATGAGTATATCCATATATGTGGGTACGCACTTTACGTCGAAAGTGCGTTTTGTTTCTAACTATATGCGTAAGTTTGACCCCTGACCGTTGTTTTCTTATATTGGTTTGCTATGTATAATTATGGCACGGGTAAGTGTTGTTCATACATGCTTTATATGGTGATATCGACGTCATATTAAGTATGACCAGTGCCGAACATTACTAAATCGCCCTCATGTTGATACAACTACAGCAATTCTATATCAATGTTAACCTATTGTAGTGCAAGTTTTTGACTTTAACAAAGTTATCTGACAGCTCGATACCCCAATCCCACAAATTCATTATGTACTGGTGCATTCGTTTAAAAACACATATATAAACAAAATATTTAACTGCAAAAGTACGTTTATTTTTTTAACATTAACGGCCACATACTGATTCGTGGTGTGACGGTATCACCAACTTAGGTACCGACCATTTTGATTTCTGGAGGGTGTGTGTCTCGGATTGTTCCTGGAAAAATATTCTGGCCCTTGAATTGCTGAAAAAAAAAAATCCTGGTTCTGACTTAAAGGGGGAAAAAAAACAGTCCCACAAATTGTTGGAAAAAAATAATCCAGCCTTCTTGGAAAATAATAATCTGGCTCCCTCTTGAGTCCAATTAGAGGAAAAATATAATCTGGCTCCCTCTTCAGTCTATATCTACTTCATCAGCCACTGGATTCAACATGGAAATGTTTAACCACAATCTGGCTTAGTCTATCCACAACTTCTGCTCGAGTTGAAATGGGTTGCAGAAGACAGTGATAGTATTCGTGGTTGTAATAAATGTGATGTACATAGATCAGAACATGGTAGTAACACATGTGGTATACATTAGTCATGGCAGTTATAAATGTGGTATACACTGGCAATGGTGGCAGTAAATGTGTTGTATAAAGTGTTATAAAGTGATCATGGTAGTAATTTGGTATACATTGATCATGGTAGTAATGAACATGATATTCATATAAAGTCATGGTTATAATTAATGTGGTATACATAAGTCATGGTTGTAATAAGGCCATTATTTTTTGATAATTCGTTTTACGAACCCTTCAATACGACAAAACGAAATTAGGTATTTTATTTTCCATAGGGAATTTGATAGTTTATTTTGATTGTTTTCCCTTCCTCCTACAGCTATTCTCTGTCTTGATGGTTCTTAAAACAAATAATAAAATAAAATGGCCTAAATGTGATATACATTGGTCATGGTAGTATGTAAATATTGCAATCTTGTGAGGGTGACAGTGAATATTTGTCAACCTTCTAAGGCTATTTATTTTTTTATACTGAAAGATATATTTGAAAAAGATATTTGGTTCTGCTACATATTCCTTTGAAATAAAACATGAGACAACAAGGTTACTTCTCTCTGTTCAAAATCACTATTCTCGGCACGGAGAAAATATTTTTTTGGCGGATGGTTCTTTGTGTTCTTTCGGAATCTTCAGCTGTTAACTCACGAGTAAACTTCAAATCAGCTTCAGAAAGTTGTGCAAACTGTGTCAGCCATTTTAGTAAATGTTCACTGATTTTCATATGCCAGTGTTAATAACAATGGCATGGAACATGGTAGTCATTGCCCAGTACAAGACAATCCACTACACAACCAAACAAAACATCCAATCAATTCATAATTTAGAAGTGCAAAAGGGGGCTCACATAAAAAGCAGACAAGTACAAGCATAACTAAATATTAACACCAGCACATGAAGTTCTATCCACCAAATATGGAAAGATCCATATTAAACAAGAGCTGTCGAAAGGGCAGCATTCTCCACTATTCAAAGTCAATTTTAAACAAGGTCACTTCTGTCTCAACAACCATGGTGCCAGTTCATTCACAAGGTCAAGTCTTAATTGTGGAGGTTAATAAGTGGTGGTGACTGCGGTGAGGGTGTAAGGGTGCGAGGAGCGGGTGGTCAGTAAACGTATATATACCAAATATCAAAGCAAGACCTTCAATACCCCAGAAAGAATATGAACTTGAAGAGAGTGTGGAGGGGAAGTGAAGTGTTACTGAATAGGGAAAAAAACAGAAATAATACAATATTTCCATTGGGAGAGTCTAAGGCGGAGTGTGTGTGGGGGTTGTGGGGTTGAAGGAATGGTGTTGGGGAGGGGCTGGAAGAGAACAGGATGCAGACATGGTAACTGATGAGAAACCAAAAATAATAGAATAAATATTTGTCTATCTGGGGTGATAGTGGTGGTGTAAGAGTGGGGAAGGTGTGGGGTTTATGGGGCTAATAACATTTACAGGCTTGTCAGTGTTATTAGATGTATGCAGTGAGTTTCATTGAAATATATGAAGCTGCTTAAACAACTTTAACTGGAACTCTTCTGGCTAAAATGAAATAAAATGTTATGAAAGTGATGACACTTGTCAAGCTCCTTTGACAGATATATATGGCTAGTGGGTATTAAAATAAATAGACTTGCCAAAAAATAAAATAAATTCTAAGTCGAAAATAGGCTACACTTTTTCTAAAATACAACACAGAGAATACCTATCCAGAAAAAGGGCCATAATTTTGCTAAAATGCAGTACAGAGTTACGGAACATGTGTCTACTAGCATCCACGCTTTACTGAAGTTGTATTAATAAGTAACAATCATCTAATCAAATAAAGGACTTGCCTAAAAACTTTAACCAGAATTTTGAAGTCGAAAAAAGAACATGACTTTGCTTAACTGCGATACAGAGTTAATATAGAACATGTGTGCCCTTCATATTCCAAGCTTTACTGAAGTTTTGTTGATGTGCGACTTTCAGTTGTTAAAATAAATGGACTTGTCAAAAAAGAACTTAAACCAGAAATTCAAAGTAATAAAAGGGCCATGCTTGTGCTTAAATCCCATACAGAGTTATGGAACATGTGTCTACCAGTGTCCTTGATGGTACTGATGACATATTTCAAGTTTCACTGACCAGTGGTTGCTGAAATAACAGGACTTTGCCAACAACTGAAAACCAACCTCGACGCAGCCGTTGAGTAGACCTACAACAGCTCTTACTATTCTATTCTACGAATAGTAACACTTAAAAAAATAATTCTGGCTTTCAAGTTGACGAAAAAGTAAATCTGGCCCATGTAGTAGGCGAAATAAACGTTCCGGCTTTAAAGAAATGAAAAAAAAATATTCCGGCTAAAAGGAAAATCCCCGCCCTCACCAAAATCAAAATGGTCGGTCCCTTAGCGTACACTGACGGTATTATCAACTTAGTGTACACTGACGGTATCACCAACTTAGTGTACACTGACGGTATCACCAACTTAGTGTACACTTGCAGTAATTGAAGCAACTCTTGTACAGAAAACAGGAGACGGTTATAACGACATTTGTGTTAAAATGTCACGATATTGCGACATTGACTTAGATATTGATTGATTGAATTGGATTTTATAGTCGTACCGACAGCTAAGGTCATATGGCGACTTTCCAGCTTCCATTGGTGGAGGAAGACCCCAGGTGCCCCTCCGGGCAATTTTCGTGCACGGGCGGGTACCTGGATAGAACCACCGACGTTCCGCAAGCCTTGACTTAGATATAAATATCAGTGAGTATGCTGTAATTAATTAATTGAATTGAATTGAAGACTTTATTTTAAGAGGGTAGCCCTGTTATTAAAAAAATACTAATCTTCCCCGATGCCCTCTTTACAAAGCAAACATAGTAAACAAAAACATATTTACAAGTTTATAGCAACACAACGATATTGACAATGGAAACAAAAGTGTTCACAAAAAATAAAAACCTATATTGTGATTCAATATGAATTTTAACGAAAACAATTTCAGTTATACAGTACTTTTTTCCACTTTATATAATTGTTTGAAAAAGATTTAACTGACGTGCAATATCTTATATGCTCTGGGATTTCGTTCCAAAGTACTGGCCCAGAGTAAGATAAAGCTCCTTATTTGGCTTAGGAATCGTAAAGTTAATATCACAATGAGATCGTAAATTGTGTGACCTTATGTTATGTAACTCAAACATATCCAATACATAAGAAGGAACAAGTAACTGCGTAAGACGAGGAACAATAACAGAAGCAGACAGTTTCAAAACTGTGTCACTAGGAACAATAACAGAAGCAGACAGTTTCAAAAAACTGTCATTTGCAACAATAACAGAGGCAGACAGTTTTAAAAATCTGTCACTAGGAACAATAACAGAAGCAGACAGTTTCAAAAATCTGTCACTCAGTACGTTGGAACCGGTAGATTTGGTAGTATCAGGAGATTTTAAATTGACTTTCAACAAATGACAGCGGTACCGGTAGTGACTTTACGATTTCATAGCCAATCATAGTCTCGGTCAATAACTTCGAGTGCAATTCCAGAGCGTATATGATCATACACGTTATTTAAATCTTTTTCGAAACAATTCCTGAAAATGAATCAAAAGGACAGTAATGCTTTTGTTAAAGTCGTCATGGGGTCTTAAAATAGAGTTTTTGTTTGGTGAAAAGGTTTGTTTCTATTTAATTGAGTTGCAATAAACTAAGCATATTTGTGGCATATGGAATATTGCTTTTTCTTTTTACTAATCGGCCACCCTGTTATACGTCCAGGTAGAAAGAAGAGCGAAACAGATCCAGTGGGCATCTCAAGTTGTTACTGTTAAGAACCAACGTCTGATGGTACTTTGCTGGTTTGATGGTACTTTGCTTGTTGGGTGGTACTTTGTACGTTATCTTCTAATGGTAGGAAAGAGAGGAGCGGGAACGCGTGTGTATGTCGACACTGATATACATACAGGTTTATAGTATAACAGCACATCTACCACTACCTTTGACCTTTGATCGTATTAAAGGGAAGCACGGCAGTCTTCAACTTTTTATAAAGATATACAATTAGCATCTCGATTTAATAATACAACATTATTTTAACTACTTCCATGTACGAGTTTTCAATTTGCTTTTAAATAATCGTATATTGTTGGTGCAATATAGTTAACAGTTAGTCATATGCAAAAACACCATGCTTTGAAATATTTTTATAATTAATATTAATATTTCAAAAAATGCAAATTATGTAGAAAAACTAACGGGACTCCACGAGTTTTAAACACATCAAGATTGTATTATGTCCCTATAAGTTATCTGTACGTGAATAATCTGTGACTAATGAGAACTTTGGTTCCTCGTTCCTTGTTCCTTATTCGGAGCTTATCCCTGTTCTATGTTAAGAGTTTCATTATAAATATAAATAAATAATTATTTTAACACCCCGTTTGTAATTCTGAAACTAAAATTGAACATAACAATTGTGGTTAGATAATTTATATTCGCGTCGCGTGTTTTTCGTTGTTAGATCTGTTTTTTATATCAGAGCAGGACATGCCTTAACATATATTCTGGCCTTTAATTTTGAATATTGTTCCTTATTCGTTATTCGAATAGGGAATAATTAACCAGTTCCTTGTTCTTTATTCGAATAACGAATACGGAACAAAAAAACAAAGTTCTCATTATTGATTGTGAAGACGTATGTTTGTTTTCCGTTACGGCTTATTAAGACTGATAGTTACACGGCTGTAGTAGCTCTTTAATAGCATTTTGATTATGCATTATATAATAAAAACAGTAATTGTCCACCGCCAACGGCGGAGAACCATTGCATTTGTATTTCTGTTCGTCAATCTGTTTGTTTGTCAGTCCGTCGCCAATTTTGTTTCTGACCAATACATTTAATATTTTTAATCCGATCTTTTTGAAAATTTAGGACAATGTTTATGGCAATAATATCTAGAGCAAGTTTAATCACTAGCCCGATTGCACCTAAAATGCCGGATTTTTAAAAGTTGACTATGTTTGTTTATCCTATGGTATCCGACCGGTGCAAATCAGCACATTGAAGACAATGCAAACTAGGCTATTTTTGGAGATCAGTCACAAGTTCCACAACATTCGTTCGCTTAAATACACTTTAATTCTGTGAATTAAACACATTTGGCTCGCAAACGGTCCCATATCTGGAATAAAACATCGATTAAGTTTTTCAACATTTCACGTCATTCATTCAAACTGCGTATTTTGAAATAAACATCTGTCAACACCACATATCTACCTAACCTCTGTGCTCATACTCTCCAAAGAAATAATACTAAAAAACACAGTAGCATACCTACTATTCATGACAGTAGACATACTACTTTAACATCAGGTTGGATTTAACAATGAACTAAAAACTAATCTTGGGGAAAACACATGCAAACTAGAAACTTTTGATTTTTTCAAGGAACTATTTTAGCACCCTACGATCCGAAAGTACTTCTTGACTGGTCTGACACCTAAATGAGTGGCGACATTTGTCAAAAACATTTCTCGAATACATCTAACTGACCAACAAAGTTGACCGAATGGAAAATCCGATGCTTTTGCAAGGACCTATTATCTTTTCGGTTCAATTCCTGCACATGCAAAGATGTTAAGACCCGTTATACAAAACTAGAATAAATGCCAAAATAAATGAACAGTTTGGTAATTGCCTTCTATATACCAAACTAACATATATATACACATAATGTGGTGATAAAATATCATAACCACTCATGCATGAAATGTCTTCATTTTTCATGGAGAAACAGACATTCTGTTAAATTCCAACAATTTTGAGGCGCAAAAGAAACCATAAGGCTGCTTTGGAGCACATGTCCAATAAAATATACAGTTTGGCAATAAAATGCCAGAAAAAAACTGAAGTAATGACTCAAAATACTCAACTAATACATTTAAATCTTGGGCAACAGCAAAACAAACTGAATCACACACCAGAATAGTATATATTTCAGTGGATTATACCGTTATTGCTAACAAAAAAAAACAAAATAATTTAATGCCAAGAGAAACAATGTATATGTTTTGTTTGTTTGGCTTAAAGTGGCTATGCCGCCAACAACAGCCCAATTTTACATCGTAAGTACACCCTTTATGAGCCTACTGATGACGAGGTATATGCATTTCTTGCACATTTTCAAAGTCCGAATTCTAAAGACACCATGTAAACGGTTTAACCAACCAGACTAGACCCCGAAGGTGGAAAGTCTAAATTAAGAGTTACTCGTGCTTGGTTTTGCGCATAGTTAATCGCGGGCATTTTTTTGGAACCCGTGAATAAACATTTTCTATTAATCGGTGCATATGACCTTGGGCACCTGGATAGAATTTTTATAACAAATTTTGCAGTGCTGTGTTGAACCGTAAATTTCACAGAAACGAATTCTTCACACGTGTGAGGAATTCGTTCGAATTCTTCACACATGTGAAGAATACGTGCGGATATTTCACAAAAATCGGACGAATATGTCACATATTTGTGAAATTTACGTTTGGCATCTCTACCCCTAGTAGAGCAAAAACGTATTTTTCACATGTTAAAACAGTACGAAAAAAATGCAATAAATGATTGTTTAGACGAAAACGTCACATGTACATACAGATCGGCGAAAAGAAAAATAGGCGAAGCACAACACTACACGACAGAACAGAATAGAATAGAATAGAATAGAATAGAATAGAATAGAGTAGAGTAGAGTAGAGTAGAGTAGAATAGAATAGAATTCCCATTAATGGTGTGCAGTTTTTAACGGCAAGAAACAATGTATTAATTTGGCTTATGTACAGCTGTACAGTGTACGTTTTTGGTTTTCTCTCATACGATCCATTAGGAAGAGACGGCGAAGCGCGAAATAACTTTGAAATGTTGAATCGTGTTCTTCGCGCTTCCCCAGTGCGTCTTCGTGCTCCATCATCGTGTTTTCGTGCATTGCCTAAAGGCCGATGCTCCAAGCGGAAGCTGCGATGACGATGCGTGATGGTGCAATGGCGATGCGTGAAGGTGCGATGGCGTTGCGAGAATGTGCAATGGCGATGCGCGAAGGTGCAATAGTGATGCGCGAAGGTGAGATGGCGTTGCCAGAAGATGTAATGACGACGCACGAAGATACGATGGCGGTGTCCGAAGATGCGATGGCGAAGCGCAAAGGTGCGATGGCGTTGCGCGAATGTGCAATGGCGATGCGCGAAGGTGCAGCCATCGCACCTTCGCGCTTCGTCGTCGCATCTTTTCGCTTCGTCATGACAGACCTAACGATATGTATTGATAAAAATACTTTACATCATTTGGTCCGTTAAATGGGAGAGTTTTTAATAACTTAGCGTTTGATGTAAAAATAACATAGAACAGTCGTAAAGCTAAAATCGCGCGACGTTTACCATATTTTAATGGTTACATGTTTGTCCGTAAACAAAACAAATGAAAATATCAATACAGGTAAATCCCTTTCATAAAGGTTCAGTACCTACAAATGTGTCCATACTACATGGGTGCTCCTGCTTTAGTGCGACCTTGACATTGAAGGTAGCCGCCTGGCGGTTGCACGCTTGTGTCATGAGGAATAAATGTGTCATGAGTAATTTGAAAATCGGTCTATGTATGTGGAATATACAGAGCGGACACGAATGTCCATACAAACGCTATGACCTCTAAGCGCCCAGCGACATTGACCATGAATATAGCCGCCCGGCCGTTGCGCGCTGCGCACCATTGTTTTATATGAGGAATAATTGTGCGAAAGTTATGGAGCCGACATTCAGATTGGTCAATAATTGACTATACTGTAGTGTGTTAACAAGGTAGAATATGGCGTTTTTGCTAAATCATGGGCCATAACTCTGGTCATACTTGTACGATCTGGCCCATAATCGAACTTGGCCGGGATCTTTTGGTCATATATGTGTTTTCCCAGGTTGGTCAAGATTGCTTGAAAAATGTGGCCGCTAGACTGTTAACATACCAATTGTATGATATAAGCGATAAATTGTATTCTGTCAGCTGGCTGTGAAAAATACATTCGTACGAAAAAGTCAAAAAAAAGTCAAACGTATATGTCACATTTTCGATTAGTGATATTTACGGCCGTATTTGTAACAAAAGTGTGAAGAATTCGCACGAATTCCTCACACGTGTGAATAATTCGTTTCTGTGAAATTTACGGTTCAACAGCGCTGTTTTGCAGTTGCTTGGCGGATTAAAAAATCTTTTTAACAGGGTAACAGAACAAAATGTTAAATAATAATTATATAAAAGAATATATTGATCTAATAACTACTGTTACAATATATGTAGTCAATAGTATCTACTTTTATGAATGATGCATTTTATAATATAATGAATATGTAATGAATGATTTGAAAAATAAAAATAATAAAAAAAATAAATAAAAAAATGTGTTAAATTACAGTTCTATGCCATTGCATAGTGATTTCATCTGAATTAATGAAGAAAATGGGTTGGATTTACAAAATGAATAGCAGAAACTAAAATAAATGCTGAATTCCACAAATTTCTGTATATTTCATTTTCAGATTGTAAAACTCATCATCGCGTACAAAATGTACAGGTTCTCAGGCTTTCGATACAAAGTAAGACTCCTCCTAGAGTCGCGTCATGTCAAAATGTCAGTACCGATACATTTTCAGATTTTAGGCTCATACGGTATCTTAAAATAATAAAAATACCATTTATTGTAGGAAATGTGACTAATCTATTACCTATTGTCACTAATCCACTTAAACCCATTTGAGAGCCTACTTAAAGTGCTTTAGGGCCACTCCAAATGTCACCCCAATGTCACCCTAAAACACACACATTTTATTTTAGAAAAAACAAACATGTTCTGTTGTAAAAATTCATAAATTTAACATCAGCTTTTTTTTTCTCGCTCAGATGCAAGCTTTCACAGGAAAACTCAATTGGATTTGGCCATTAATAATAAGAAAAAGGCATTTTGTCCATCCATGACAACAGACATAAACTTCAACATGAGGTTATATTTAACAATTAAATAAAAACTAATCTTGGGAAAAAACACATGAAAACTAGATACTTTGGATTTGTTCAAGGAACTATTTTAGCACCCTGCGACCAGTAAGTACTTCCTGACTGGTCTGACACCCTAAGTAGGACAAGTATCTGCGTTGTAAGCCGATGTTTTTACTACATATCAACTGATTTTTAGGCGTAGTTTCTACCTAGGCCTATTGCTATCAACCTTTATTTTCAAAATAGCGACATCATATTATAGTTGAGCCCCATCTAGCGACAACTTTGAGATAGCGTTGTGCAGAACTAGTCTAGATCTTCTGCGACGCTTGCTTGTTTTCAAGACAAACGTTTGTTTTACAATCAAGCGTAGAAGATGATCAAGACTAGTGCAGTACATGTCGCGGTTATTTCTATGCTGGTTTCCCGAGATACATAATCGTCATAAAGCAGCGTATTGTACAAGACAACCAATCAGCTGCTGGCGTTGACTGACTGACTGACTGATTGAATATAATACAATCACATGAATTTGACATACGGATATAGCATTCCACCGTGGTCTAGCGTTTTTTTTCTTGTTAAGTGTTAAGCATAACCTCTCAATTTTTTTTCAAGAAATATCTTCAATTAAATTAAGGTCTATAGTCCTCCGCTAAATTAAACCAATAGGATACCCTAATGATATAGGAACAATACAGTCTGGACTTTCTATGACAGTAATACCAAACAACTTGAAACAAGTGTATCATAATGACTAAATGTGCACTAACGTAATTCTTTGCTGCATTCGCCTTTTTCTTTGTACTTTTTGGTTTATTCTTTTCAATACAACGTTTTCTGTGGCGACCTGATGCTGTGCATCAATTTTTCTTGTACTGAATTACTAAAGCCGAGTATCAAACAATTAAAAATAGATTGTTAATGTATTACCCATTTACGAATGAGTCAGATAAGCTAAAATTAACGACGATTGCAGTTAGAAAATTTGCTTCTTCACATAAATGGTATAACTTTGTTTATAAAAAATATAATAAGACAAATGCAACGCATTCTGTTTCTTTCACCGCCCTTCAATATACAAAGGATCTAGACAGTAAATCCTCTTCGACCAACCTACGCCGCTCAGTGCTTTCAGTACTTTGATTATATTAGCGGTTCCTATCAGACAGTGAACCATAATTCTCTGAATTTGATTGTTATATACGCTATTATATATATATATTCGCATGCTATGTGTTTTATGATGGAGTCTCTTCTGGTGCTATGACATTTTGGATGTTTTTCTTTTCCTAATTATGCCTGGCGTTTAATGTCTTGAATTCCCAGCGCAGTGATCCTATGATGTCGTGCAATGGCCTTTTCTCTTTTCTAAAATCGTCAATTTTGATCTCATTTGTGTCTTGTATTTTCTTTGTGTGTCCGTATATTCCCCAATTACGACATTATTTCATAATTCAATATTACAAATACAAAATGATGTGTTCAGTCACGACACTCGGAATCACCCTGACAACCAAATTTCTAATATTTTCAGTTTCAAATATCACCATTCATGTTACCAGAACATCTAAAATCAATATCAATTTCATTTTTACATTTTTCTTGGCATATAAACTCCTTAGAGCACGCGACTCGGCGCTGGAATAAAAAAAAGTTTTGCTACGTTTTAATCCGCTGCGATTACGACCGTCTTAACAAATGATTTCTATTCACATGCAAGCCCTATCTTTTTTCAACCGATGAAGCCAGTAATTAAGACTGTGGTTACCCGCGGTTTCCGCAAATCTAAATTTTACAGAAATTCTTAATGATTAAGCGACTAAATTCTAGAGTGGAATTGGTTTTCAAGACCATAAGCGGCCGTTATGTTGGGGAAGACGGATATGTGATTTCCATTTGCGGTTTTCGCTCCATTTTCTAGAATACATTAAACGAGGTTTTATCTCGGAAGATCATTATTGGAAGCGGGATAAGGGCTAGTTCTAAACGCTGACATTCGGGTAGGAATGCACGTGTATAACACACGTGCGTTATAGTGTTATAGACCTATGCCAGGGGATACTTTTTCATATTACTTTTAGGCGGCGAAAATATATTAAAATATGACCAAGATGCCCGTGCTAGCATGCAATAACTATGGAAAATAAATAAGAAAAAAATAGTTATATGCATGCTATGAAGCAATGATAGCAGACGATATTTTATTGTGACCTTGACGGTGGGCGTGTTATTCGTTTATTGTTGCCTTATTTGTCGTCTGCGGTCAAGGTACACAGTAGACCATCTTTAAATATGTATCTCGTGCTAAATATAAGACGGTAAAGTGACACATCATCCAGAAACGCGACAAACCGTATGCCAATAATTACATGGTGATTTATATTGTATAATGTTCTTTCAAAACTAATAATTATATAAGAGCACGATTCATGGATGCAGTTTCTTAAGTTCTACAAGATTCAAGAAACAGAGTCGACATTCAGACCGAACCACTCATGTGAAATCACTTTAAAAGGTATGATTGGTCGACGTTTTGAGGCTATAACATCATATTAATTGGTCTTGTTATCGTGGATTTCTTTTCAGTTCCACTCAATGTCCTTGAAAAGACTCAGTTAATACACTGGTTCAGATCTTATTTGTAAAGCCGCACGCTAAACATGCTAAAACATTTGCAATATAGTATTATTTGATATTTATTTGGATTGTTATCAATGCCTTCCGCATTTGAAAACTATATTGCAATACTATATAGTCATGGACCAAATGGTATTATGTATTATTAAATAAAACATATAAATAAAACATTTTTGATTTGCTGCCCGGAAGTTGGAAACGACAACTCCGCAATTATCGAATAAGGGAAGCAAATCATGTCATCGAACTGGGCCATTTGTGTGAAGCTCAATGTGCATTGTGCAAACTGGTGTTCTCAAAGTCTATAATTTAGGACCTCTTCTTTTACTTTTGTTAATAGTTTTAAACGAGCTAATTAAGAATAATAGTGGTATCACATCGCTTGGCACGATAATAAAGTTTACTCACTAGAATGGGTGTACTTGTAGGCTAATACTGATGCATTTCCATCCGGGGTACTTATTCCCTGGATGCCTTAAAGTAATGTCCATTGTTCCCATGAACTCCAAAAATCAAGATCGCCATCTTTAATTTTCTTTAAGAACATTGGTCCTTAGATTCCTAAAATTAGGCCTTTGATCCATGTATCCCTTAAAGTCATTGCTAATGTTCCCCAGATCCCTAAAAAGTGGCCACGTTCTCTATATCTCTCAATTTCCTTGGGCCCTTTAAGTTTGCTTAATTTACGCTCAATATCGAAAGATGAGATCAGTAATATATGTCAATATACACTTTACATCGAGGATCTTACATGAGCGGGTGTTGCATCTGAAAAAAAAACGCATATGTAACGAGTTGAATCGATTTTATTTTACGAACTTATCGGAGTTCATTTATCCTTCGGAAAAGACAATAGGTCGACTCGATTGTTATCGTTATTCGATACGTGGTAATATTATGAGAATCTTTCGTGGATATCCGGTGAAGATCGGGAATTCCAACACGAAGTATAATTGTTTTTATCGGAACCGAGGCTCTGCCGAGGGTTGGAATTTCCCTATCTGAACCGGATATCCATGATTGATTTTTTTCTTGCATGTCATGTATATTCTCTGCGATGACGTCGATCACCTATTCACGTTGTGCATGTTTATTAACACAATGACGTCATGCAACTGTCATTGATGATATATCAGCGCGTAACTTTTACCTCCCCCCCCCCCCCCCAACGCAGGGAGTTCCCCCTCCGCCCTCCCCCCGCCCCCGCCCCCCCCGCCCCCCTCCCTTGTGTAACATCAGGCTTTCCATCACCCATGTAAAACGCGGATAACCGTTTCTTGCATACCGGACAAGGATATCCGCCATTTTACCGGGGCTAGATATTTCCATCTCACCCTAGGGTCGAGATAAAATTCACGCGCGCCAACATCCGGCATGCAGGAAAACATGCAAAACGTTAGTAGCTGGCGGCGTGGACGCACAACATGTCTCTGATATGCAAGAAAAAGAATCTATCATGGGTACTCGGTTCAGATAGGGAATTCGAACCCTCGGTATAAGTGTTTAATCGGAACCTCGGCAAAGCCTCGGTTCCGATAAAAACACTTATACCTCGGGTTGGAATTCCCTATCTTCACCGGATACCCATGAACGATTCTAATAATCCGGTATGCAAGAATAAACAGTGGGAACGCAGGTAGTTTTCTTGCGCTTGTATTTACAGTATGTCTTGTAAAATCATATTTTAATTCCACAGCACCTGGCCTGTTAATGGGACTTGCGTCAAATTTCTTCGGGGAAATGTGTAGAACACTTTTGGTCGATGCGCGTGTTCCCCGTTATTTTGAAATTAAATAAAGTGTCTCTAGGTCTACTCTCTCTAAAACAGCAAGTAAGGAGTTGCCGTTCAGGCTCTTCCAGAGGCCATTTAAAAGCATATTCCCCCTATCCCTTCATTCTAAAATCTATTTCCCCCTACTCCTTAATTAACACCCTATCCTTTGATCTCACCAATAAATCTCCAAAATGCATTATACCTGTCTATACATAGCTCCTTGTAGGTTATACTTCTTAAAATATCCTTTCATTTACAGTCGAAATATTTTTCAAATTGCATTTAAATAAATCATGATCCGTAAAATATTGCACACCCACCCCATGACATTCAAATTTAATTTTCCCAATCCCTTAAATAATTCTGTGGAAGACCCTGCTGTTCAACATGTGTTTTTGCGGAAATAAAGCGAGTTTGCCGTATGTCCCTTTAATAGATGATATGCGGACTTGTCCTGTAGCTTTGGAAAATATCTGAAACAACCACACATAATGCACATGTCGTTATTAACATACATTTTTCAAACGAAGACTTAAAACAGCCACTTTAAATCATAATTATATTGACGTGTTATATTTTATGCGAATTCAAAAAATCTGCGAGATGGTGCGATAAATTTCAAAAGTAAAACTAAATGTATTGCTCTGTACCATAGTTTGCGGTAACCCTCGGTCTTCATCGGTCTTGTGACAGTAATAATTACCCTTAACTTATGACGGCAAAGCCAAAGGTCATCGAATGAATAATTGCGCCATGAGATAATCGGAAGCTGGAAAAGTGGATGTTCAAATCTCGAGGGATCTCATGCAAATCAGATACTAGAAACGAGAGAAAGGTCACCTATAGACGAATAAATTTCGACACTTTTTTGTGAGCAGTTCCGACATATTAAGAGTAGCAACATGGTAAGAGGAGTTCTAAACGAACATAAAGCCATTTGCGAATGGAAGCGCGAAGATGTGAACGATCAGATTGCGTAGTTTATAGCCATATGACGAAAGTTATTCATGTCATAAATCATTTCTCGTTCCTGCAGAAATTAAGTATTATAATCAATAATCTGGCAACTAATTCGCATGTTAAGGCAAAGAGTTTGGATTAAAGACACACTTGTTATGTTTTATGTAACGGTGTGGTAAAGCTCTTTGTATATTTAGCACGGTAGGTTTTGAATTCTGAAGTCACGGATTCGGGCCTTAACGGCGCTACAGGACTTCTTGGTTGGTCCATGAGCATGGCACTTACTTTCTTCATCTCGTCTGTCGGATGGGGACGTAACAAAGCGGTTGTGAATATCTGAGTCTATTCTCCGAGCACAATAAACTATTGGGTGTTTTTACTACAGACGGGTTTTCCACCAAACATGCTCATTGTTTAAATTGCCAACATACGGATTTTTCATCAAACATGCGCAATTTGGTGTACATACAGGTTTCCCACCAATCATGTAGTATGACACAGAATCAACTAAGGGCAATAGTACTTTTTAGCACATATGTTAATAAAAAATAAATAAACTAGAGCAAAGTCGATTGGGGGCAATCGAAAATAACCGAACTTTTAAATACGTGCATTTCCATGAAATAAAATATGATTTTCAGATGTGTAGGAAAAAAATAGTTGTTGTAGCACTTATGAAAAAAAACTTTGCCCTGCATTGAGCAAAATGGCATTGAACATATAAATTACTGCAAATACTCCATGTTGTACCCCTGTAGAGGGGCCTCTTTATGCAGAAGGACAAAATGTTGTGTTTTGGGTCCTAAAATGACCATACCAATTAGAATCAAATGCATTCAAATTTGGACTAGATATTTTGTTTGTGTTTTTACGCGATTACCCACTAGGGGGCTCCAGTGGATGGAGCCAAAATGCGAAAACGTATTGCGCATCTACATATCCTTAATTAAGAAGTACACCACACATGAACTTGGAATCTCAAAGAATATATAAGGAGTAAGCGTCACAAGGCCGAAACTTCGTCATAGTAAAGTACTACAAATTCCTCAAGTTGTACCCTGTAAGTTGGCCCATTGACTCAGGAGGTCAAAACCCGTTCTATATATGTTGTATCTCGAGTTTCTAAATTACCATACCATATTGAATTGTAATCATTCACACTTGGATCCCCCCCCCACCCCCCACCCCCCAGGGGCCCAGTTTGCGGAACCAGAATCCGAGACCTAACTCCCTTGGTTCATATGTATTATATATACAAACTATGAAGAAAATATTTGCTGTCGTTTAGAAATGGCGGTCATTACGGACGGGCGGACCGACAAACTATATATGTTAAATATAGCATATTAAGAAAAATGGTTGTAACTCGAGTACTACTGCTCCTATATGGCTGATTTTTAACTTGTCCGAGCTTTTATTAATACCAACAATCTGTCAAAGTTTGGTAAAGATCAAGTGAAAAATGAAGGCCCTATCGTCTTAACGAGGCAACATACATTCTTTTTAACTAAACCAAGGGCCATAACTCCGCTGTTACTGGTCCGATCTGGCTGGTTTTCAAGTTTGTTTAGGCTTTTATTGTAATTAACAATCTGGTACAGTTTGGTAAAGATCGGATGAAAAATGAAGTCCCTATCGTCTTAACGAGGCAAACGACGGACAACCTGTTATCCCATAAACCTTCGGCCAGTAGAGCTAACAAGTGACCTTTTTTCTTTTTACAAACGCTAAATATACTAATACAGGTATAATGGGTGTACCTTCGCTAAATATACTGTACAGTTATAATCGGTGTGCCTTCGCTAAATATACAGTACAGTTATAATGGGTGTACCTTCGCTAAATATACTGTACCGTTATAATGGATGTACCTTCGCTAAATATACTGTACAGTTATAATGGGTGTACCTTCGCTAAATATACTATACAGTCATAATGGGTATACCTGCGCTAAATGTTCTATACAGTTATAATGGGTGCACCTTTATTCATAATAAGGTACTGTCCCTCCGCCAACGTTTTGTAAATATGTCGCATGCCTCTAGGTATGCACTATATTATTTATATATTGTATATTTAACCGGGTACATATGTATGTTAATTAATCAATTACCAGTGGACCGCGTGTTTATTAGAGCAGCTTGCATCGTAAGCCGGAGACACTGGGTTTGGGTACCGATAAAGGCACGATCTTCTAACACCTGTTATATTTGGCGCACAACCGAGCGTAAAGGTACATGTGAAAACTCAACTGCCAATACAGCTGATTGTGGGTCTAAAAGTTATATAACATGTCATATGTATAGTTAGTGTTTCATCATTAAGTAGTTGTTTGTAATTTATCTTGATTTGGTTACAAAAAAACACTCTTATAATAGGTGGAGGTTTTTGAAAATTGTCTACATTTTTAAATCATTTGAATGTGATAGTGGGACATTGTCATCAATTTTAAGAAAAAAAAAAACTATTAGTTTCGAATACACCAAGGGAGCACACTCGTCAGATATATTTACCTTAAAAAAACTAATAATTACGGGTTATATAACATTACCTGTTAAAGTGTATTTAGTTTATGACCGAGGAACTAAGATTAAATGTTATGTATTTCACTTCCAGATATATTGCCGTTTTTGGTAGCTCACGTTTTGAGTCAGGCAGGCGGTGTTTTCGCCTTCTATTGCTAGCTAGAGATATTATTTTAATGAAATGTCAGATGCTTAAACTTCAGATGCAGACAAATTAAAAAGTAAAACTCTAAAATCAATAGAGAAGTTTCAACAAATCCCTTGAATATTAATTATAGATTTATTCGAATTTGTGGTATCCAAAGCGGGAAATATTTCTCTGCACATGGTAATATAAAATGATTTCAGAGCGTATAACTGGATTTAACTTCAATTAAGATGTGATGAATAGGACAAATAACCATGAATCATTTCATGGAACTGAAAGAATGGAAGTAAAAATAATATTTAGTTGCGGCCGATTACATTTCAATTGAGTGCGGTATTGCAACTTGGGATTATTAATTTATTGCATAAGAGTTTCTGGTTAGAAGATGCACATAAAATAAATATTGCAAAGCACTATGAAAGGTATGAATTTATTATCGAAAATCGTTCATAACGGTTTAGAAAGGCATAAAAGATTTTTTTGGGGGTCCAACAGCTTTCATGCACATTCCATTATTGACAATAATGAATATTTTATTATTTTGAACATTTTGACTCCTTTTGCGTAACTTTCAACGTGGGAGCACAGATGATACTCTAGAACTACACAAACACGACTATGCACAAATTAGGAGTATTCGAATAGGACAATGTTTGTGGTATCGCTCTATAATATGCATAATAATGGGCTATGAGTCACGATAAAAGTCATCAGTAACATCAAACCGAATAAAACATTGCCTGTTGCATCCGAATATTAAAATTACTCGGTCCATGTTGCATCCGAGTATTTAATATACGATTCTGTAAAAGAAACCAGAAGGAAAGCCTCCCGGGCGCAATATGTCTGTGGTAGACACAATATAAACGTTTTTATAGAAGATTCCATACCAGTGAAACCATGGAAGAGGGGCAAGGGGCATTTAATTTATATGTGGCCTAATAACCGAATGTCCACTGATTCTTTGTTCACATAGTGGTTTGTTCGTGATCATTTTTATAAAGGTTAGTGTCAACATGACGAGGTGTCGCGAATAATTCCTATATTCCTGTATTTTGTAAAGGTCAATGTCACATTGGAGTGTCGGGTGCCGGTGGTGTCGAGGAGCATATACATCTGCTTCTACTGTCTATAGTTTTTGAACCAATGGAAGTATTTTGACCTTACGAAAACCATCCATAGGTCCCCATCTTCCATTGAAAGATCTAATATAAAAAAAAAAAAGAAGGTAAAATTGTGTGGGGAGGTATAAGTAGAGGATTCAATAATAATATACAGAAGGGTTAGTGTCATTATTATGCATATTATAGAGCGATACCACAAACATTGTCTCCATCTGAACAGTCCTATTCGAATACTCCGAATTTGTGCATAGTAGCGCACTCACAGTAGCGTTGAGAAAGGGCACGAACGGTAACACTACGTTACGTGACGGGACTACTGCCGCGGTATCCTCAAGTTCAATTTCTCACTGCGGAATCAAAATTAAAAAGTTAGTATTCTTATATACCGGTCTGATTCATTCAGCCCAATTGAGGTATTCTGGTGACACTTTACAGAAAGTGTTTGCCAACATGACAATGTATGGCGTACACTTAAAACTCCAATTAATCATAGTCAGGATAATCCAGGTCAAGGTCGTACTTGGTTAAACGGCCAAAAGTCAGGATAATCCATGTCAAGGTCATACTTGGTTAACTGGCCAAAAGTAAGAACATGTTCCTGTCCGTCTTGACTTCAACCAGTGGAATAGTTTTGATGACTGATAAGATACGGAAAATCACAAATCTCAGTACCTTTATTATAACGGAGATTTCACCATTTAAAGAAACGGATCCGTGGCCGGGATAGTAAATATGCTGCATCTAAAACTGTCTCGCCTCTCACTACTGCGGATTCGAATCTCACTGGCAGCTCGACTTGTCAAGTGAGAAAGTGTCAATTCTTACGGATTGCGGGAGGTATACAGTACTGGTTCTACCCGGAAAGATGAGGCGTTCTGCCTCTACCACAAACTATTCGACGGTCATATATGGCCTGAAGTGTGCTAAAGATGACGTAAAACACCATTCAAACAAAACCACTTAAAGAATATGTTTACTGTGTTTTATTGCAACTGCATGACCAGCTAAGGCGTAAGTAATATAGTTTGAACAATAAATAGTATCAGCCGGTTGATGATAACGAATGTATACTTTGTGAAAATGTTATCTTCCATACATTGCGTGCAAACATATTTATTCAAAATAACAGGCATCGCAGAAACAAGGGGTAGCCTACACTTACACGAATACATCGAAATACGTCATTTTCCTGATTGCGTCCATGAATAATTAAACTCAGTGATGAAACTGTAACATTATGTTAGGTCTGCGAAGACTGATCGTCTAAGATTTTCCAAGATTATAATAACGTCACATTACGCTGCATTCGTTGATGAGAAACACGTGTCTTAAAATACAAATTGCTGCTCATTTTCAATTTTAATTACAGATAATTTGTCGCGGAGCGAAACAATGGCACCAAATTTTGGATATCATTTCTTCATCGGAGCCTGGCAAGGATTCTTATTTCAACGTCGATTATGGTAGGAACAACAGCTGTTATCATCTGTGTATAATATCGTTTATGACATTATGTAAGTAGGTTATATTGTCGAAGAAATAAAAGTGAAATTCATGTCAGTTAATTGGACTGATTAATTGATCGATTGATTGATTGATTGATGCACTGTCGTCTTTTTTCTTATTTCTTCCCTTAGTAATACCCGGAATCTGTTTGGAGTATATTTATGTTTATAATGCAGTTTGATTATATGATACATCTACACTAATTTGATATAGTGTTGAAGTTGGTGGATGTATACAATGACAAGAATGAAACATATTGTGATTTCTGTGTGAATACATTATATGATGGAAATGTTGATTACTAAACTCAACATTAAAATATGGAATTTGAATAGCCGAATACAGACCCGTTTAGAGCATATTTGGTATTATTCGAATCACAAGGTATGTACATTATTTTGTGTGCGCATGAATGTATCTGATATCTTCTCTGTTGTGAGCCAATCGCTGGTCACGTGCTACGAGCTATGAGCTATACATGCTACAAGCAAATTAAATTCACCAACCATTTTTCAACTATTCTTAGACTTGAGCTCAAGTACTCAAATTGTGTTTAATAATATTGCCATGAACTTCATATATAAAAAAGTGTATGAAGTTGCTATTTATTAATTATTATCGTATTTATACATGGCAGCTAGTTATGAACGTTTATACTTTAAATTTATAGAAATATCTTTGATTGCAATTTGTATACTTGGGCTTAGGTCTACGAATATTCTCAAGAATGGTTGGTGAATTCCAGGCCAGCAGAAGTGCTGCAATGCCTGACACCAGACCATCATTGTATAAATAATTATGTGAAAGAAATAAAAAAAAATCACTACAAACTAGTATACATTAAATTAACACACATGTACATACAATAATAGCACCTGATCAGCTTGCTCTATTGAACATGATCATATGTTATAAATCACCCTTACCCATATTTATTTTCTTATCAAACACTATTATTATATTTCAGTTAATAAAATGGCACAGAGCAAAATAAAAAATATTAAAATACAAAACAGTTTGCTTTCTTTTGACTGTATATATATATATATACTTAACATTACTTAACGCCATTCAAAGTGCAAGTTGTTTTATTTTGTGTTTATTTCCAAGATCGATTGAAGTGTTATGTAAATGTTAGAAATTATCCACATTCCCTATAAATCTGGTGACCGATCAAATTCATGTATTGAAAGAAGTAAAATCGGAATTATGAAATCGATCTTGGAGACATTTTAATTAAAAATAAACACAAAATAAAAATACTTGCACTTTTAATGGCGTTAAAGGGGCTGATGCAGTACTTTCAAACACTATGTATTTAATAGGGCTCTGAAAAACTTGAAAATAGCTGAAAGAATTATCAAAATGCCATGAAAAACAAAGGAGATATGACCTATTGAAAATTTGCAAAGAACATAAATGGAGGCGGCCATCTTTGAACGATGACGTCATCACGCCATTTTACCAGATATGACATATTGACAAAATACATTTTATAGCAAAGAAAATCACTGCAAATTGATTAAAAATAAATATACAGATGTAAAATGTATAAATTGTATGGTTATTTTCATTTGCAGTGATTTTCTTTGCTTTAAAATACATTTGGTCAATATGCCATATATGGTAAAAAGGCGCGATGACGTCATTGTTCCAAGATGGCAGCCTCCATTTATGTTTTCTTGCAACTTTTCAATAGGTCATATCCCCTTTATTTTCCATGGCATTTTGATAATTCTTTCAGCTTTTTTCAAGTTGTTCAGAGCCCTTTAAAATAAACCTTGTTTGAATATAGTGCATAAACCCCTTTAAGTATATATTATACATGTTTCAATACGGATACACCATTGCGGTGATTAAAGTTATTATATTTTAATAATGTCAGTTTTTCGTGACAGTAAGTTGTGCTTTGATTTCTAGCAGTAAGGAATTGACATGCATCTTACTATAGGGATTGACACTATCATGTGACGGCTTTCACAGTAAGGAATTGACATGACTCCTACCACAGGGATTGACACTATCATGGGATGGCTTTCACAGTAAGGAATTGGCATGACTCTTACCATAGAGATGACACTATCATGTGATGGCTCTCACAGTAAGGAATTGACATGGCTCTTACCATAGGGATGACACTATCATGTGATGGCTCTCACAGTAAGGAATTGACATGGCTCTTACCATAGGGATGACACTATCATGTGATGGCTCTCACAGTATGGAATTGACATGATTCTTACCATAGGCATGACACTATCATGAAATGGCTCTCACAGTAAAGAATTGACATGACTCTTACCATAGGGATGACACTATCATGTGATGGCTCTCACAGTAAGGAATTGACATGACTCTTACCATAGGGATGACACTATCATGTGACGGTTTTCACATTAAGGAATTGACATGGCTTTTACCATCGGGATTGACACTAGCATATGGTGGCTCTCACAGTAAGGAATTGGCATGAATCTTACTATAGGGATTTACACTATCATGGGATGGCTTTCACAGTAAGGAATTGACATGACTCTTACCACAGGGATTGACACTATCATGGGATGGCTTTCACAGTAAGGAATTGACATGACTCTTACCACAGGGATTGACACTATCATGGGATGGCTTTCACAGTAAGGAATTGACATGACTCTTACCACAGGGATTGACACTATCATGGGATGGCTTTCACAGTAAGGAATTGACATGACTCTTACCACAGGGATTGACACTATCATGGGATGGCTTTCACAGTAAGGAATTGACATGACTCCTACCACAGGGATTGACACTATCATGGGATGGCTCTCACAGTAAGGAATTGACATGACTCTTACCACAGGGATTGACACTATCATGGGATGGCTTTCACAGTAAGGAATTGACATGACTCCTACCACAGGGATTGACACTATCATGGGAAGGCTCTCACAGTAAGGAATTGACATGACTCTTACCACAGGGATTGACACTATCATGGGAAGGCTCTCACAGTAAGGAATTGACATGACTCTTACCACAGGGATTGACACTATCATGGGAAGGCTCTCACAGTAAGGAATTGACATGAATCTTACTATAGGGATTGACACTATCATGGGAAGGCTCTCACAGTAAGGAATTGACATGACTCCTACCACAGGGATTGACACTATCATGGGAAGGCTCTCACAGTAAGGAATTGACATGACTCTTACCACAGGGATTGACGCTATCATGGGAAGGCTCTCACAGTAAGGAATTGACATGACTCTTACCACAGGGATTGACACTATCATGTGACGGGTCTCACAGTAAGTAAGGAATTGACATGAATCTTACAATAGGGATTGACACTATCATGTGATGGCTCTCACAGTAAGGAAATGACATGAATCTACCATAGGGATTGACAATATCATGTGATGGCTCTCACAGTAAGGAATTGACATGAATCTTACCACAGGGATTGACACTATCATGGGCAGGCTCTCACAGTAAGGAATTGACATTAATCTTACAATAGGGATTGACACTATCATGTGATGGCTCCCACAGTAAAGAATTGACATGAATCTACCATAGGGATTGACACTATCATGTGATGGCTCTCACAGTAAGGAATTGACATGAATCTTACCATAGGGATTGACACTATCATGTGACGGCTTTCACAGTAAGAAATTGACATGACTCTTACCATAGGGATGACACTATCATGTGACGGTTTTCACATTAAGGAATTGACATGGCTTTTACCATCGGGATTGACACTAGCATATGGTGGCTCTCACAGTAAGGAATTGGCATGAATCTTACTATAGGGATTGACACTATCATGTGACGGTTTTCACAATAAATAATTGACATGCATCTTATTATAGGGATTGACACTATCATGTGACGGTTTTCACAGTAAGGAATTGACATGACTCTTACCACAGGGATTGGCACTATCATGTGACGGGTCTCACAGTAAGGAATTGGCATGACTCTTACCATAGGGATTGGCGCTATCATGGGAAGGCTCTCACAGTAAGGAATTGACATGACTCTTACCACAGGGATTGACACTATCATGTGACGGGTCTCACAGTAAGGAATTGACATGACTCTTACCACAGGGATTGCCACTATCATGTGACGGGTCTGACAGTAAGGAATTGACATGACTCTTACCACAGGGATTGACACTATCATGTGATGGCTCTCACAGTAAGGAATTGACATTAATCTTACAATAGGGATTGACACTATCATGTGATGGCTTTCACAGTAAGGAATTGACATGAGCCTTACCATAGAGATTGCCACTATCATGGGAAGGCTCTCACAGTAAGGAATTGACATGAATCTACCATAGGGATTGACAATATCATGTGATGGCTTTCACAGTAAGGAATTGACATGAATCTTACCATAGGGATTGACACTATCATGTGATGGCTTTCACCTTAAGGAATTGACATGAATCTACCATAGGGATTGACAATATCAAGTGATGGCTCTCACAGTAAGGAACTGACATGAATCTTACTATATGGACTGACACTATCATGTGATGGCTTTCTCAGTGAGGAATTGACATGACACTCACAGTAAGGGGTTGCCATGACTCTTACAGTAAGGGATTGACATGGCTCTAACAGTAAGGAATCGACATGGCTCTAACAGAACGGGATTGACATGGCTCTCACAGTAAGGGATTAACATTGTTCTAACTGTAAGGAAATAGCTCTCGCAGTAAGGGGTTGACATGGGTCTCACAGTAAGGGGTTGACATGGCTCACACAATAAGGGATTGGCATGTCTCATACAATAAGGGATTGGCATGCCTCTCACATAATGTGATTGGCATGGCATCACAGTAAGGGAATGCCATGGCTCTCACAGTATGGGATTGACATGGCTCTCACAGTAAGGGATTGGCATGGCTCACACAGTATGGGATTGACATAGCTCTCACAGTAAGGGATTGGCATGGCTCACACAGTAAGGGATTGGCATGGTTCTTACAGTAAGGAATCAACATGGCTCTAACAGTATGGGATTGACATTGCTCTCTCAGTAAGGAATTGACATGGCTCTCACAGTAAGGTGTTGCCATGACTCTTACAGTAAGGGAATGACATGGCTCTAACAGTAAGGAATCGACATGACTCTAACAGTAAGGGATTGACATGGCTCTCACTGTATGGGATTGACATGACCCTCTCAGTAAGGGATTAACATTGCTCTAACAGTAAGGGATTGACATGGATCTCGCAGTAAGGGGTGGTCATGACTCTTACAGTAATGGATTGACCTGGCTCTAACAGTAAGGAATTGACATGGCTCACACAGTATGTGGTTGCCATGACTCTTACAGTAAGGGATTGACATGGCTCTAACAGTAAGGAATCGACATGGCTCTAACAGTAGAAGATTGACATGACTCTCATAGTAAGTGATTAGCACTGCTCTAACAGTAAGGGATTGACATTGCTCTCGCAGTAAGGGAGTGAGATGGCTCTCATAGTAAGGGATTAGCATGACTCACAAAGTAAAGGATTGGCATGGTTCTCACAGTATGGGATTGACATGGCTCTCACAGTAAGGGAATGACATGGCTCTCAAAGTATGGGATTGAAATGGCTCTCACAGTAGGTAATTGACATGGCTCACACAGTATAGGAATGAAATGGCTCTCGCAGTAAGGGATTGACATGGCTCTCATAGTAAGGGATTAGCATGGCTCTCACAGTATGGGATTGACATGGCTCTCACAGTAAGGGATTGGCATGGCTCAGCTCACACAGTATGGGATTGACATGGCTCACACAGTAAGAGAAGTGTAGGCTCTCACAGTATGGGATTGTCATGGCTCTCACAGTAAGGGGTTGACATGGCTCTCACAGTAAGGAATTGGCATGGCTTTCACAGTATGAGGTTGACATTGCTCACGCAGTAAGGGATTGGCATGGCTCTCACAGTATGGGATTGACATGGCTCTCACTGTAAGGGATTGACATGGCTGTCACAATGCGGGATTTGCATGGCTCACACAGTAAAGAAGTGACATGGCCCTGACTGCAAGGAATTTACATGGCTCTGACAGAAAGGGATTTACATGGCTCTAACAGTTATTTATTGATATCGCTCTTATAATAAGGCATTGCTATGGCTCCCACAGTAAGGTATTGACATGGCTTTAAAAATCACTCAACTGGAACACGGCAATGATATGCACAACTAGACCTGGAACTGATCATCCCTAAAATGTTTCGTTTAAATCCGGCTTGGGGTTCAGGAGAACTAGTCAGGGCAAAGTTTGTGTATTAAAAACTTTAAAGGGCCATAACTCCACCAAAATCATTCAACCGGAAAACGGTGATTATATGTACAACTAGGCTTGGTACTGATCATCCCTGCAAAGTTTCACCGAAATCCGGCCAAATGAAGGCCCTTTCTCTTAATGAGGCCAAAATATAGTATATTGTGAAAATCAAGGGCCATAACTCCGATGTAAATGGTTTAATCTGGCTGTTTTTCGAACTTGTTCGCGCTTTCATTGATATTAAACATTATATAAAGTTTGGTAAATGTCTGATGAAAATGAAGGCCCTAACGTCTTAACGAGGCAAACTATAGCATGTTTAACTAAACCAAGGACCATAACTCCGCTGTTACTTGTCCGATCTGGGTGGTTTACGAAATTGCCTGATATTTTATTGATAATAACAATCTGGTAAAGTTTGATAAAGATCGGATGAAAAATTAAGGCCCTATCGTCTTAACAAGGCAAAATATAGCATATTTCAGAAATCAAGGGCCATAACTCCGGTGTTACTGGTCCGATCTGGCTGGTTTATAGTTTTTTCTTAGCTTTCATTGATATTAACAATCTGGTAAAGATTGGTAAAGATTGGATTAAAAACGAAGACCCTGTCGTCTTAACGAGGCAAAATATACCATTTTTCACTAAATTAAGGGCCATGACTCAGTTGCTACTGGTCCGATCTGGCTGGTTTTGGAACTTGCCCGAGCTTTCATTGACATTAACAATCTGGTACAGGTTTGGTAAAGATTGGATGAAAAATGAAGGCCCTATCGTTTTAACGAGGCAAAATATAGCATTTTTAACAAATCAAGGTCCATAACTCCGCTGTTACTGGTCCGATCTGGTTTTCAAACTTGTCCGAGCGTTCATTGATACTAACAATCTGGTAAAATTTGTAAAGATCACATGAAAAATGAAGGCCATATCGTCTTAAAGCTACAGAGTCTCTATATCAATCGATTTC